>MU185449.1:3381-31041 GCA_016904865.1 Pissodes strobi | reverse complement strand
CATGTTGCCGAAGGTTCCAAACCCCTACATAATTGCACAAGAAATTACTGAAAAATTGGCAAATGACAGTTTGAATGAAGTGAATATTATGAACCAAACAAAATCAAGCTAGATGAAAACCTTTAAAAAAGTTTATAGTTAAATATAGTATGCTAAATAAATAAGTGCACAGTAGTAGAATATGAGGAAACCAATAAAGTTGGAAGTTCTGTATAGGTAAGTAGAAATGAAAGTGTAGTTCCGGACAATTGTTCGATAGACAACAATTATTCGAATCGACTATTCCCCTAATGGAAAATTATTCGAATATAAAATTATTCAAACGAAAAATTATTCGAATTTTTTTTTAAGTCAAATATACTAGTACAAAAATTAATTTCTCAAAATATTAAAACGTGAAATAAAACAATCAAGAAATATATTAATTAATTAATGTTTGGGGCAACACCTTTCAAATACACTAAAATTTCTCTATTTTCCAAATCCTTCAGACTAAATTTTGATGATTGATATGATATGATATTTTGGTTTCTTCGGGTTCGGTTGCATTCCTATGAGGATTTGGTATAGTTTAAAAATGACTCAAACTTTGTTCACGTTTAATAGCTTCTCGAAATCCCCATATTGTAGGATGGTTGGAAGATAGTAGAACATTTTTCCAAAGCTTATTTTTTCGAAATGGGAAATAATTCGAATCAAGAATGTATCAATTATTCCAGCAAGAAATTCCAAATTAATCCAAACTAACAAAAACTAGCGCAGATTAATCGAAAATAATCGAAACTAATCCAAACCAACCCCGCACTTACTTTGTAATACTTAGCAATACAAAATGCCTATAATATTGGTTTAAATAAGTGCTTCCAGTTTCGCCCTTAGAGCGAACTCCAACTTTAACCCCTTGATCCGCCTATATCCAAGCCAATCAAAATAATGCTCTAAAATTTGGAAGAAGTCTCTATTCAAAGAATTTTCCTTTTGGATAATTTTTCTTTCGAATTTTTCCTTCGAAAAATTTTCGAATCAAACACTTTTCAGTTCTAAGAATTTTCCAATCGAATAACTTTGCCTTCGAAGTATTTTCTGTAATGAACGCCGATTACACCCTTTTATGTACTTGCTGTATTTTCGGCCTTTTCTCAGTTCCCTGAACCTGGTGTTCACAGTACCAGTGTGTTGACACCCTATTTTGATGAAAATAATTTACCTAGACACCATGGGCAACAACCACTATGTTTCCACCTTGTAGTCAGTAACTTCATTCCACTTTTCAGTACTCAAATGAAACCTTGGTTGAAATTAAATGAGCGTAGGCCACACCACTTTCCGCTTTAAAATACTAACTGAGATGTTGAATTTAAGGGAGCACACAATAATTTATATGGAGCATTTTTATATTAAACCAGTGGTTGACTCAAATATGTTCAGGTAATTTCTGTTATGATCTGGGTATTTAAAAATTCACCAGACAAATAAAATATGACATAATAAGAAGAAACTAATTAGCATTATTGACACTTATCCCGCTTTGAGTTACTTTGCATCAAGCTATCTTCTTCTCATTGCGCCATCTCCCTTCGAAAGTTGGCGATCCAACTGGCAATAATTACTTGTCACACAGCTGCTCTGAAGATTTTGGATGATGTTTTACTGAGCCATCGACGTACGTCCTTGAGCCAGAAAGTCTGCCTTCTCCCTATTGACTTTTTCCGCTGAATCTTTCCCTCGATCATTAACCGAAGTATTTCATATCTATCTCCTCTCATTATATGTCCAATATACCTTAGTTTGCGCTCTTTGATTGTTAGCATCAGCTCCTTGTTTTTCAGCATTCTATTGAGACTTCGGTATACGAAGGGCAGCTTGTGTTTGCACCTTCGAAAAATCCATAAGTTTCCTTTTGGGGATCTTTATATGTAGTCCATAACGCTTGCTGTACTTAACAATTGCTGGAGTTCAGGCAGGCTGCTGGCAACAACGATGGTATCGTCGGCATATCTTATATTGCTAATTGTTTTGCCATTGATGATTGATTTTGATTCCAGCGCTAGTATTTTCAAGAGATTCCGTGAAAATATTTTCCGAGTACAGATTAAAGAGCAGCGGGTATAATATGCATCCTTGTCGCACTCCTTTTCTTATGGCTATCTCCTCCGACATTTTGTTCTCTACCCTTACTTGAGCTATCTGATGCCAGTAGAGTTCTGTAATGATTCGTAAATCACCTTCATCTACGCCTATTTTTCTGAGTATTTATGCTAATTTTTGATGTTGCACGCAGTCAAAAGCTTTGTGATAGTCTATGAAGCAGGCGTATATTTCTACGTTCATGTCGCGTGCTCTCTGTGCAAGTACGTTAAGCGAGAATAGAGCCTTACGCGTTCCTAAACCGTTTCTGAAGCCGAATTGAGTGTCGTCAACTTGCTGTTCACATTTCTTGAATATGCGGGTATGTATAACTTATCAGGAACGTTTTTAGTACATGAGACATCAAACTTATCATGCGGTAATCATCGCATTGGGATGCGTTAGGTTGTTTGGGTAAAGTGACAAAAGTTGACCTTAGCCATTCCGAGGGTAATTTTCCAGTTCCATAAATATCGTTGAACAGGTCTGTTAGGCGGCTTAACCCCATATCGTCTTCGTGGATTAAGAGTTTTAAGGTTTCAGCGTATACCTCATCCGGCCCCACAGCTTTTCCATCATTCTGTATTAGGATGGCGTGTTTTACCTCTTATTCTTTAGTGATGTTAGGACTCGTCTCGTTGATCTCACTTACTTGGAGGGGTTGTTCTGGTCATCAAAGTATACCCCGAGCTTAAATTCAATCTGATAACATGATGAGAAAATTCTACACTCCCTAATAAATGAAATGCAGATTGGCAATAGCACTGAGTTTTAATGAGAGGTTCATAAAAATATCCAGGATATGCAGCAGTTATGTCTCTATCAATACAGGCACCCTAATCATTATAAATTAAAGCTAAACTCACTTTCTAGGTCTTCATGTTAATCCATAACCTGCAATCCAAGCCTTAATAAATTTTAGACCACTTTTCCTCACGACGAGTGACAAATTTCCAACAGCGTTCTCTATAGTACCTTTCCGAGCCGACGCCGACGCGACGAAATTATTTTTCTTAACTACTTATTTATTTTTCACGGATCTCTGGTACTTAGAGACACTTTTCACGAGTTGGTCAATAATGTTTAACCATTTAGACAGAGGAACATTCTTGAAAGATAGATGTTTACTAAATTTCCCGAGTTCCCATATGTTTTTGGACAGAGTAACGTTATAAGTCGCGGGAAAATTATTTTCTGACTATTTCCCAAAAATTTTTTAGCTTCTATACCATCTTTCACGGCTTGTTTTCTCCTAGAAAAATCTGGAATTAGCTATTTAAATGTTTTTACTAAGAACACTTAAAATCCCTAAGTAGCCGAAATTTTTAATATGACAATTAGCGGTTTAACATGTTTTGTAAATTCCAATACCGCTGAGTGTTCCAAATTAGGATAATTAAAATTGGTTTACATGAGTTTTGCATTCCGATCCAGGGTCTTTGCTTTGATGAATGTTCTGAATAGAAACGCCCCCTGGACAAGGTTTTCTTTTCAGAGGAAAGCGTTGGGGGAACCTGCTTGGGAAACGATCAACTAGTGTGTGATAGTCCTTGTAATTAGTTCCGCTAGTCGTGCGTTATAATTCAGTCGAAAAATAATTAAAAATCGGCTGCACTTTGAGTGTTACTCCGGTTCTGGTGAAGGTAAATACAATGCCGTTTATTTGGAATATATTCCAATAGTAGGTTATTGTAATAACGCACATGACTGCATGATGGCTATTGTTGCACATCATTATTCAGAAGATTTGAAGGATAGATTAATTTTAGGCGCGGTTCGGGTATTATTCCTTGATTCAATTTAATTTTTAAAATAAAATCGTTATTTTATTTGCATGTTCTCGATTGGCGATCTCGTTCGAAACTTAGTTTATTAAAACTATATTTATTGCAGAGCTAGTACAATATTTATTTTTGAGTTTATTTAAAACAGTTATAAAATGATTTGTTGAAACAATTTAGTCAGAATCATGTACTAGCTCCGGTCCGTTACATTTCCATTCGAAGACTTTTCTTTCAAAGAATTGTCTTTCGAATAATTATTTCCGAATAACTGTCCGACGCTTATTCATATCGAACGTAGAGCGATTGTAATATAAATGTGCATTATTTTCATATTTTGAATTAGATTGGGTCAGTTTTTGTTGGTTGCGCCCCCGAAGCGAGCGGAGGTCCACGCATGAAGTGTTCAAACATTTGAAGACAAAACGTAGCTAACATTTACATTATAGTCGCCAAATGCAAGGTGCGATTCTGTATGCTAGACATGAATACGCTGTCCGCAGAGGTCCGGACACGTTTAGCCACACACTTAAAAAATGATCTACCCACACGGTGTAAATTATAGCGGCGAAAATCATAAATATACTCAGGGTAGCAGAATGTGCAATGGAAAAGCTAAAAATCGGGATAAATTGAAGGTAAACAAAAAACCTGATCTATGACGATTAGGCAATGAAACGCTGCCACTTTAGAGGAAATGACATTACATATGGTTTTTTTGAGCAATTCATTACAATCACATTCAGCAAATCCTTGCTTCTTTAGAACTCATTGTGCTATGTGATGTGCAGACTAAAAAGACGCACGAAAGGATATGACTATTTAATTGATTAATGCGTATAACGCTGTTATTCAATTTAAAGGCGTAGTTATAAAATACCAGCTTACTTAGATTTGTAGCATATACATAATTCTTCCATGACAATGATACTCATTTTATTCTAATTTCAGAAAACACGAGTCGGATCCCTTCAAAGCTAGAGTTACCACGGACCTCGAGTCAGTGGGCTGGTACGATAACGACGCTATTAGGACTATCATCTACGACGATATTCAGCATAATCACAGACTGGGTGAAGCAACTGTAGCCCCAGATAACTTTATTTTCAGAACTTTTGAAGGTAATATGTTATAAAAGAATCATCTAAGAGTGTTACGAATTGATGTATAGATGATTTTCAAAGCATCCAGATTTATCTGCACTAATGGGAGCAATTAGCGAATTTTAAAATATCATATTTAGAGCCCTATATTGTTTCAAAAAATTCAAAGTACCTATGCTTGAAAAATGCAAATATTGAAGGCACAGAGGACCACTTAAGGTATAGTAGCATACGTTTTTTTCCCTTTCTTCAAAAACGTATTCTTCTGGTTATATAATGAAAATTGCTTCGTTTATTGATTGATTGTTATTCAAACGTGCCCTTATTAATTCAGTTATGTAGTAATTACAATGATATTAAGATTTTGGGTTAACATTGCTGCTTTGTTCTATTACGACTATTTTATATAATAAATACATTTAAATTTGATATATTACTTTTCTACTCTAACGCATGCATTAATGGCTCACGGTTTACATCATGTGCACTAGATGCCACTCCTCTGCAGTCTGGAATTCCAAAATTTACTATGACAACAATAAGAGCTCCCATTTTCACTTTTTGATAAATAGTGCAATTTGCTAGTTTTTAATTTGTCTTTTTTCTTGCTTGCTCTGGTTAGAGCAACTATCGTTAATTAGTCGCCGATTGACTACTATAAGTAGGCTTGTTTCTAATTAATCTTTGAATGGTGCCCTTATCAATTCCTCTGCTTTTTGAGTGTTTCTTTTCTTTGTTCTCGCTATTGATGAAAATTGGTAGAAATTAATTAAATACACTTTACGAACTTTTCAGTATGGTCGCTAGTCTCATCTCATGTTTGGTCGCTAGTCTCGTCCGTGGACACGAATATCATAAGGTAACTGATGGTTAGTCTTTCCTGATAATTATACATTGGAGACTTGTTACATCAACATGTAGGAAATCTTAGTCCTTAAATAAGCCAGCTGTAAATGACCATGTACTAGCCTCCTTAAATTTCTGTTTGGACTTCACAATACTAGCAATAAGGGCATGCACTATTGCAAATATTTCTACAACATCATTAGATTAGATTAGAATTGAAGGGAGTTGGTGCTGGTACCCGCCTCTGCCTCAACATATGCAGGTTTATTGTAGCACTCCGAACAATGCTTGAGGACCTCATCCAGGCCGGTCTTCCTAATCAGACTCCACAAATGGAGTACTGGCTCCTTCATGTACCTTGCAGGTCCGGGTTTGGTCTCTCCCAGCTTTGCATACCTGAGCCTGCAGAGAGCCTCGCGCTCGCACCACACATGTGTTGGGGGTTTCTCCTGCTCATGACAGAACCTGCAGCGGCTATTATCTACCAGGCCTATCTTTTCCATGCGTCTGTTGATTCTACAGTGCCCCGTCAACTGACCCACTAATATTCTTATCGTCTTGCGACTCCTTTTAAGTAGATCTGCCGTGAATTTTGGGGAATCGTGTTTTATGAACTGTTTGGCCTGTAGTAGTCTCGATGTTTGTAACCGCCAGTTTAGAGATTGTTTATCTACCTAACTTTTAACTGCTGTTTTCAAGACTCTTTCTGCTATCCCGCAGTAGGGCTCAGGTCACAACGTAACCTTACTTGCGCCCCGTTTTGCAACTTTGTCGCCTTCTTCGTTGCCTTGATGGCCTTCATGTCCCGGAACCCAACAATAGTGAGCTTATTGTTACAACCGACCTCTTCAAGGGCACTTATAGATTTGTCCTTGTGTGCACTAACTGCTTTTAAGGAGGCCTGACTGTCGGAGTATATGACTACCTTCCTTTTTCTAATGTTCAGTTCCTCTATCTCGATGGCGCAGTGTTGAATTGCAGCGACCTCTGCTTGGAACACTGTGGCTTGACTGCCCATGTTTATGGAGATATTTGACCTTGGTCCGTGCACCCCGGCTCCCACCCCTTTAATGATTTGAGAGCCGACGGTATACCATGCTTGGTCTGCTTTTATAGGAGGCCCCTCTCCCATTCTTCTCTGCCTACAATTGCTACTGAGAAGGGTCTATCAAACCCATAGGAAGAGGTTGTACGAGACAACTCCCTCCTATCAGTTTGATGGCATTTCGAAGAGATACTTTATCTCCTCGCTGTCCTCTAGTTTCCAGCTTGTGGGTCTTTCCCATTCAATGAGGGGCTTGTTGTCTTTCTTGAGCCGGTATTGTAACATTCTTACGTTCCCACGTATGAGGATATGTAATGGAGGTAGATTTAGCAGGACTTCCAGTACTGCAGTTGGGGTTATTCTCATCGCTCCCTAGCCGCACAAACATACCAGCCTTTGTACGCCTGCTAGTTGCCTGCTTGCACCTGTTTGCGTGGCTCTTTTGCCCCAGGCTAAGAGGCCTCTTGTGCTCTTGTTGAAACATAGCCCATGGTCCTTCCCCTGACTACTATGACTAAGTCGTCTGCGTAGCATAGGCAGAAGTATCGTTCATTTTGCATCTTGTCTAGTAAACTAACTACCGAATGGCCCACAGTAGTGGTGATAGGACCCCTCCTTAGGGGTAGCCCCTCCCCACCCGCGCCGTAACCGTATACGTTAGGTTTGTTTGGATCCAGGTGCAGATGGTTGGGGGGATTTCTTTGTGTTTGAGTGCCTTAACCAGCGATTTGGCTTAAACGTTGTTGAAAGCACCCTCTATGTCTAGAAAAGTGGCTAATGCCACTCCCTTATCATCTATTGCCTTCATCAGGAGTCTATTTAGATCGCCCAGGGTCAAATCTGTAGACTTTCCTGGTTGGTACGCATATTGACGCTCGTTAAGGGGTTTTGTTGAGAGAATGTTGTCGCGGATATAACGATCGACTAGTTTTTTCAGTGTTTTAAGCAGGAATGAAGTTAGACTTATTTGTCTGTATGACTTTGGCGTTTGGTCTGGTGTCTTGCCTATTTTTGGCAAAAAGACGGCCTTTGCCCTTTACCATACCGTTGGCGTGTGGCCCCACGCTATGCGTGCTTTGCGTATCTTGCAGATGTGTGACAGTAGTATATCCTGCCCTTTCTGCATCAGATCTGGGTAGATTCCGGGGGACTTATAAGGCTGGAATTCCCCGATTGCCCATTTAATTTTTCCAAATGTAGCAATTTTGTTGGCCCTTTTGCAACCTGTTTTTTCTGACCTTGCATGCCTGTCTGTTGGAAAATGCGTGTATGTCAGTAGTTCTAGAGTTTCTTTTGTGGAGCTGATAAACGAGCCATGGTTTCTTTAGATGTCCAGCTTCACCCGCAGTACCTTCGACGGCCAGAACTTTGTACACTCTTGCGCACATCATATTTTGGAACTCTTAGACCAGGATGATTAGTATGTCAGACAACAATCTACACGTTGTAATAATTTGTGGCTGATATGTGAAGATAGAGATATCATGATCAAAATATTTTCTTTGCATCTGCTCATAATCTATAATTTTCAGTGACTGTATAAGACTAATAAGAAGATTTTTTTCCATTCGCTGGACCAAAATTTTCATGAAATGGCCCCTGTCTATCCATTGTGAAGCATTAGTATAATTAACTGATCCAGTAGGGTAGCCCTTTATTAGCATATCTATATCTTTTTCTGCAAATATTGAGATTCCAATGAATTATTGCTTGGGTACAGAAATGGGAAATTTAGGATTGCTGTTATTCCAAGAAAAAAACTACTTTTTAAGTTGACTATGTGATCAATCAGCAACTATTTATATTCGCTGATAAGAACTTCTTAGCAGGTGTTGTTTCTTGGTTCCATGCAATTCATAACATTGTGGGCGCGACGAAGTAAATAAGTCTTTGGAATCCTGAATTATCGATTGGCTTTTCTAATATACAAGTTTATTGGCTGTGGGACAGGCTCCATATCTTTAAAGATTTAAGTCTCTTCCTCTTATATGAACAAAGTATCTAGAAATAAAAAATATGTATGTTTAGTAGATATAAAGGTAATAATAATTTCAGAGGAGCGATCAGGACCAGTAAAAAACGATGATGCTGGTTTTATTTAACTATATCATATATGTTATGAGAAAGGTTATGATTTACCCAAATATTTTCAATTTTAACCAAATTCTAAAAAAATTTAAGAATCTATAAGCTTAAATACATTTCAAATTTGACATCAATTGCTGCTATTAGCAGTAGTATACTATACTATTAGGCAATAACAATTGCATGCAACCACATTAAATACCAGCTGACTACTGTGATATAACCTATTAGAAGTTTGAACCACAGCTACAATAGATGCATGACGCCTACAGAAGTTGAATAGCGTATGTTAGCCCTATCGTCTTAGTGATTCTCTGTGCCCCACCACTCCCTACAATAGATACAAGAGATCTTATATTACATTTTAAGCGTACGAGGTTTTTGTTATGCCCTGTCTTGAAATAACATCGACAGTGTTGTCAAGTTTATCGCTTTAGTTCGCCTTTTAAATGAAATGCATTTGTTCATTTTAGAGATGGGCAATGGAAGCTTTTATTAATAAAACTTTCTAAGTTTGAAGAAGATAAAAGCCCATTCTATAAAAGCTCCTACAGTGTTTTCCAGGAATATTCCCAACAAAATTCCTATTTTTTTACATTATTATATTGGCATTTGATTTCTTGATCTTATTTTCCTTATTTTGCTAAAATTTTGTAATAATTGTACGGAGTCCAGAAAAAACATTGAAAAGAAAAGCTGTAAAACTGAAATTCTATGTTTCAATGAGTGTTATATTTGCCACATTTCACTATTATATTCTATGCAATATACAATAAAAAGGGAACAAAAACTGCGTTACAATGAGCAAATAAAAATTATATATCACCACTGAAGTCATTGAGAAAAATAATAAAAAAATGCGAGAAAAATAAAATTGTAGGAAAAACGCGTGAAGGTATTGTGACGAAGGTTGCTGGAGCTTTTTTAGTGTAACGTAACTTTAACTATTCTACCGTTTGCGTTTTTTTTTTAAATAAAATAAAATAATTAGGATTTGGAAACATAAATCTTTAAATTTTTACCCTAAAATAAGGAATCAGTGGCATCAAGGAAATTAATTGTACAATATACGTTTGGTTAGATGTTTTATATTTTAGAACAAAAAAATGCACATGCTTGCTGTCATTAGAATTATGGCCACTGAAAAAATATTGATTTGGACTTTTTTGAAATATCAAGACTATAAAAAGCACAGTAGTTGTCAAATATATAGGAAACCGATTTACATAATTATTCGTTATACGTATATTTATTATTCATGATTCGAAAATTTCATCAGCAATGAATGATCTATTGTGTCCTACTTCGTTGGTACTTCCGTTGATGTGATTCTCAAGCAGAGTACCTCATCCAGCTTCAGTGCTTTGATAAAAGCAAGTAGTCTGGATGGTTCTATGGATGGAAGTTCCTCCTGTTCGACGATGCAGCACCCGAAGCATGCCATTTGTCTGTCCGCGACGGCCTCGCACTCCGTGAGAAGGTGTTCCGTAGTTTCCTTCCCGTCCTCACAGAATCGGCAACTGTCCTCGTTTTCAATTTTTATTACCTCCAAGTGCATTCGCAAGAGGCAGTGGCCCATAAAAAAACCGGTGAGGATGCGGAGATTGTTCGTACTCAATGTTATAAGGTTTTTTGAACATTCTGGGTGAGGGGCCCTAGAAACATCTTTGATTGCTTAACCCTGGAAGGCGTTCCCATAGACTAAATCCATTTGTTTGGATCTTCTCGCCTGAATTGTAGGTGTGCAACCCGATGCCACATAAAGATTCCAGTCCTAAAATCGCAGTTTGTGCTCCTACTTTTGCTAATTGGTCTACTTCGTTCTAGCCCAGCGTACCATTGTAATGAACGCCGATTTACCCTAATCATTTACTTACTGTATTTTTCGGCCGTTTCGTCAATCTTTGTTCATTAGCTGTAAACGGGTTCGCAGTACCAGTGTGTTGACACCCTAAGTTCGATGTAAAATAATTTCCTTTACATATGGGCAACCACCCATATTCCGCTACCTAGTTGAAAACCACTTTATGCCTCTTACCAGCACTTACTTTCTATTCTCAAGTTTATTAAATATAATTAAATAAATATAAGCCACATCAATGATGTTTTGAAATTGATAAAATAAGTGAAAGGGAGCTTTTTATAGTGGCTAAATTTATTCGCTTAAATTTTTAATATGACCTCGTATCTACAGCGTCAGACAATCAGAACTGGCACAATAAATAAAAATGACACTGGTATTATTAATTAGACACTGTGAATTTTTTCAGTGTAGCAACTTTCCTAAAATATTATATTTTCCTAGCCATTCAAAAAATAAGGAATAATAAAATAATTTCGGTCAGCGATATTCTTGTCTGCAGTGAATTAATTAAATAAAATGCGAAGTATTATAACATTAATTATTTAATGGGCTACTCTTGAAATTATCAAATACTACATTAAACGTTTCCCAATATACAGGCACTCTGCCTCATCATTTAAATTTGCCGAAACAATCCTGAAATTCTTGCCAACAGGCAACGCTACATGTTTTCGAATATACAGTAATTTTTTATGCTTTAAGAATTACATTTATAGTCTAACTCGAGTACTGAAATGTTTTACTGAAACTCATGAATTTCTTGCACAAAGTCAACAATAAAGATTTTCAAATATACTAACAATTTTTATGCTTTAAGATTAGATTTACTGTCTAACTCGAATACTGAAATGTGATACTGAATTATTCATGAATTTCTTGCAAACAGTCACCGATAAATGTTTTCAAATATACTAACAATTTTTATAACTAAACTTACAGTCTGTCTCTAACGTGAACTCGGAACCTGTCGCCGTTGCTCCCTTTTCTTGGATTTGAACATCTTAACTCTCGATGAATGACGATGGTTCACCCCGTTACTTTTCTTTACTTTTCGAATCGTTGACATGAATTCAATTATTTATTTCGTTATTTCCACGAGCCCTTAACTGAAAGGCACTACTCTCGGTTTTTGGTCACAACTAAGACCATATTATCGATGACAAAATTATTAATTTAACTTTTAAACTTTTTAAATGAAATTCAGCATAGCGGCTCGCTACATCTGATATTTCTTATAATATTTTGAATTTGGCCATAGTGACCCACTGCAACTGGACTGGAGAATAAGACTTGTTTTTCTTCGATATAATCATGCTTTTATAGCAGAAATTTTTACGCGTTTTGTCCCCCAGAAAAATCCAGAATCTCCGGTCACCTCCGAAACGCGTGATATTTCGCAACTTTCGAGGCGTGTCGTTCTCCCCGAAATACCTGGAATTTTTGCCTGCAGCAATTAGAACATTGGTGATGACGCAAGACGCTTCTTTTCCGCCGACAACGTCTCTTCGCGTTTTAACTGGGTTTTTTCCACTCTGGACCAAAATGAGGTCATTCAATTGCTTTTCAAGGTAACGCTGCAAGGTTCACTCAGGTCCTCGACTTGGATGACGAAAATTCTGGCAACGCCTATTGACCAATGGAATTCTTTTTATCAAGATTTTCGGGGGAAAACTGCATGAATGCCGAATTAAGTGGTGGAATAGTCCGCGCGCAAAACCGTGTCTAGTGAACTTGAATTTCCTATCGGTTTTTGGATTTATAGTCCAAGGGCAAATGACTTCCAATATTTATTTTTTTCATTTGAACGATTAAAATTTAACTAAAAGTTTTACATTTCTTCAGTTAAATCGGGTACCCTGGCCTGGACATCACACCATCGTATCCATTGAAGGGATAGTTTGTTATCCTTGTCTAGTTCGTTTAGCCTATCTAGGCATTCCCATGCCATTCTGGAGCTGATTGTTGGTAAGCTCAGCGCTTTGATGGCTGTTTGACTGTCTGAGAAGATGACAATCTATTTATTCCTATAGTTTCTGTCGAACTTGAACTACACTCATCTTCATATGGCGTTAATTTCTGCCCGAAATATGTCCAGGTGTTTTCCTATTGCTTCGGAGAATTGAGTTCCTAGCCGAAACACCCCGACTCCCGTCCTCTGTTCAGTTCTTGACCCATCTGTATACCATTTGATGGCACTTTGCTGCAATGTGAGAATGCAAGTGGTGTTCTTTTTTCATTCTTTTTTACTTCTTATCACGACCGTGAAGTGTTTTTCAACATTGTATCTTTTGACTATATCGTCCCTGGAGAACCGAAGAAGTTGTATATGCTTTGTCAGGGATGTTAATTCACTCTTTTTAAGCCATCCTCCCTCGCCCGCTCCCTCTCTTGTGATTCATTGCTTGTCTAGCTGCTCCCTCTGCAACAATGTGTAGCACTGCGAGGCCCATAATTGCCTCGATATCTGACTTCCGATGTCGGTGTAATATTGGTCCCGTGTATTCAGATAACTTTCATTCTAGGAAGTTGTCTCTTCCTAGAGAAGGGTATTATGGTTGTTTACGATGGGTATATTTCCAGCCCCACTGATTGGCACCATTTTTCCGTTGCTTTGAGTTCAGCTTGAATGAGTTCGCATAGTAGACCCTCAAACTTTCCACTTGCTGTGATAACAATATCATGGGTATACCCAACACAATGTAGGCCAGTAGTTCATCCACTACTAGACTTTACATTAGTGGGGAGCATACTATGGCCTGTGGCGTACCCCGAATGGTGCTCACTTCAACAGTCTGCCTACTGAAGTTCCTGCTGTCCTCGTAGCAAGTATCTCACACATCCATCAAGATATCATGCCGTTCACTCCCCTTCTCGTTAGTGCCCTCTTTACAGCCATGTGAGATATATTATCGAAGGCTTCCGCGATATCTAGGAAGTTACAGAGTGCCATTTCTTTCCTATCTAGAGCATCTTGAATAATGCTGGTCAGTTGGAACAGCGCGGTCTCTGTGAACCTGTCCTTTCTGTATGTATGTATCAGCAATACTGGCAAATTTACCATTTTTCCTAAAGTTTCTGATAATTATGATTCAAAAAGCATTAAAAGAATAATTGAAATAATCGAGTTATACCAGGATACACTAAATATATTAAATGTTTTCTATTATTTTAAAAATGAACTCAGAACTAAGCGAACCTGGCAACATGGGCATAACAAATAATACTCTCTTGCATCAAATTTACTTAGCCATTTAGATTATATATAAATGCCATAAAATGTAAACAAAAAATATATTACAGGGGGCAATGAAATATATTGCATCACTAATGTCCCTAACCCTACCTAGACTTTTTTAGTGATCGATAACTTGCAATGTGCAGGTGAGGTGTTATAGTTTTACTGCTAAGTAATTTTTATCATTTGTCTAGGTAGTAATATTCAATAGAATGTACGTTTGTATTTTCAAAGCATAAGTTTCAATTCTTTGAAGATTGTAGAAGAACCATTAGAATGTAACAAATATTATATAGTTTTTAGAACTCCTCGAATGTACGTCACAAATTGAAACTACATACAATACATTTTGATAACCTCTGACAATGACATGAACCAAATTGAAAATGGCATCAGGCGCTGTGACGTACATTCAAAGTGTTATTGCAAGATCATTACCATAATAGATGTAAGATAATTTTAATGTAATACTATCTAGAACTATCCCTTGTTATGTGCCTGTGATTTGCAATTTCAGGCATATGGTTCATTTGAAAAGGCGACAAATCCAACATTTATCCTGTGCGTATTATCTGTGATTCCCTTGATCCTACCAAGTTTTAAATCGAATAAATATAAATTTAGCTCAATTTTTTTCTAGTAGCTGACCGTTATGATAGTAACAAATATAGTTTTGTAGTATTAAATCCCCTTAAACTAAAAAAACAGCCAAGAGAAGATTTCTCTCGAAGTGATTCGTGTATTACCTTTCCTCATAACAATAAGCATGTCAATACTGATAAAGCTCTGTGGTATTTTTAAATAAACTTGTAGCTATAAATTATTGAATATGCGGTTGAGTTCTGCGCTACTTTACTCCATTTTTTTTTATTTGTCTGTGGGTTTATAGTGATATATTTCTTGCTCAAGACCATTTGGATAAGCAAATGCAATCATAATACTTGTTGGTTTTCATTAATGATATGTCAATTTCGGATTCGTGTTCAACTACTTACATAAAGTAAACTCATTAACATTGCCATCTGTGTTGGTCTCAGTCAGTCGGCTCTATGTCTAACGATCTTTGTCTGTGTTGCTCTTTGAAATATTGCCGAATGTGTTGGGCATTCTTCCTTAACATTGTATTGTATTCGAGGTTGATGTCTTGTGTTGGGTCCAAACTTTTTTCATAATTCACATTACTCACTACTTTTAACTCGGATACGTTTTTTACATTTTCAAGTGTATCATTTAATCATTTTTTACTGATTTCCTGATCTGTAATTGGATGGTGTTTATTGAAAAGGTACCAAATGCCATTTTGAGAAAACGAGCAATAACCACTATAGCAAAATATCTAATTAAATTTTTAAACAAATTATCCTTTACTCCCCAAGAAATAACCAGTAATGCTTATTTCCCGCAATTTGACTGCCATTAAATATGACTATAACCATTAAATTTTCTCTTTTTGGTTGTTGGTTCCTTTTCAATAAATGCCGAATCTAGTGATGATTTCTTACAAAGAGAACCAAACCTCATTTTTTTTTATTTTGACTGGCGCTTGGGTTTATTTACAGAAACAAATTTTATTATTACAAAAAAAGCTTTATTCAAAATGCATGCTACAAAAAATACAGAGATACAGAATGGTAAAAAATTACGAACGTCATAAAAAAGAAAAGAAAAGTACCTAACACAACTATGTTTTATTTTCCTCCAGAGTTTCCAGTTCAAAATCGGGCGTATCTCCAAAAGCGTCTAAATCATCCTCAAAATTTTCCCGAGTATGAGAACCTGAATATTGAGTAAAATTTACTTTTTTCATTTTTTATAACTTTGCTGCCCAGCCAACTGACTTTTTCTTTTGTTATGCTCATTTTCCGATTAACGATACGTTTCAATATCATCACTTGGAAAAAAAAGGCTGCTCCTTCCATGCTGTGTATTATCAGCGAATATTAACTACGACAAGAAGGCCCACTCAATGGCAAGAGAGCGCTACAAAGGAATCGTCGTTTATTTTCTTCATTGCCTGGTAACGATCGGCGAACTTCGCCGCACACAGGTTGAATTTAAATAAAAGCTGGCCATAAACGATATTTTCGTTTGCGGTATATTTAATCAAATTTATGACGAAATTATTTATAGCACTCTTATACTCTATTTGGCTTTGGAAAAACACAATTGATATCTTCTGAATTGTTTGCAGCGCCCTGTCAAACTTACGTTATGGTTTTTTTTTATTATTATCACCAAATAAATATTTTGATAAAGTTTGTATTCAACTGGTTGTTTCAAAAATCTGTTAACGTTTTTAATTAGTTATTATTGATAACAATACTCAAGGTATGTACCTAATAACTAATATTTAAAAGATTTTGATTTTGTGCTAATGATTTCACCATATTTCCGAATACTAATATTCTGACAAAAGACATCAAGAAGAAAATGTTGCTAGATCTTTTAATATTTAATTAAATTTTGGCGTTTTGGGTGATTTTAAAATTGGTTAAAGGTTTCGAACAATATTTTTACTGCATATTTCATTACTATTTTTAATACAACACAACTAAAAAATAGCGATATTATCTTATGTCGAATATTGACTCGACTATAGAATTTAGGCGTGAAAAATAATCTGACAAAAGGATGAGCTGGTCTATGGCCGCCGCGTCAAAGGTCTCCTGCCAACATGATTGTTTTATTTGTATCATGGCCTGCCGATATTCTGCTAGTGTTCGCGCGAGGAAGGAGACACACCGTTGACATGCCGCCGCGGAGAGTGATCCTTCTTATCATATAGTTTTGCCCAAATACACAATAAAAAGATAAAGACTGATGTACTATACTGCTAACGTGCTAACACTCCGTTGAGGTTATGTGTTGGTGTTATACCTAATTGTGCAACAACTGAAGCCAGATTATCAGAAAATGGCGCGTCGAAATGAGGATCCCTTATTGGCTAAATTTGTAACGTGCGCAGATTTCCTTCTGCTGCTGTTTTGTTTGAACATTTACGTTTCTCTGTTTTTTTTTTTGCTTCATACTAAAGTATTTTCAAATGTCATTTAAATTACCCTTAACGCAACGCATTATTAAATTGGAATTTTAAAAGCTATATCTGTTGTAAAGTCATCGGTAAGGGTGGGCAAGAAATTGAATAATCGATTAAACGCTTAATATTTTAGCAAATAACTGAATAATCGATTAATCGAAATAATCGATTATCGATATTTTCTGAAATATTAATCGATGTCGATTAATCGGTAATTTCTTAAAAGTGAATCGAATAATCGATTATTGTCGCCCACCCCTAATCCCATAATATTGTAGTAACTGAAACTGAAGCTGAAATTTCGGTAGAATCATTAGCATTTTAAGATCCTTTACACAAATAGTGCACTATGTAAAAATCCACCTCTCCTATTGGTCGATCCATCTCGTATTACAATATGTCTTCGTGATGCAATCGATTTCTGTCAAGAGCTCTCGTGGTGTAGAGGTTTAGACAACTGGGTCTCACCTGGACGGCCCGGGTTCAAACCCCGTTGCTTTTTTTACTTTTTTTTTAAGATTATGTTTCTAAACAGTTTTTTTCTTAATTTTGGGTATGTCTTGGGTTAGTTTGGGTTAGCACCTGATGGTTAGTTTCCTTTTCTTGAGCCCCCGTAGCGAGCGAAGCGAGCGGAGGGCCATGCGGATCGACCAATAGGAAAGGCCGATTTTTATATAGTGCACTATTTGTGTAAAGGATCTTATAATGCGAATCATTATTGCTGATGCAAGACTGATGTTATTATAAAAAGAGGTAATAAATACTTTGGCTGAATCAGCAGATAAAAATTTATAATTTAGTTTTAATTTGTAAATATGGCTTTGATATTACCTTGGGATAGTCAGAATATAAGCAAGTGTTTTTGAACAACAGCTGCACTGATGCTTCTATGTTTTTTACTAGTTTCGTCCCTATTAGATTATTTTTTTAAAATAGCGATAACTCTGAAATACATGTATGGCAAAATTGCAGGCCCTCATCAACGCGTTTCTGTCGTCCGCTTAACATTCATTTTGCTCGTGAGACTCCTGAATTAACCGTTGCAAAAACAAAATTTGGATCATCGAATTAAAAATTTAAAACTCATTTTTTTTACAACGAAGGAGCCCTTATATTTCAAAATCATTTTTTAAAACGATTTAAGAACATACAAATGATTTTTATACATGATTTTTATCGTTAGTGATAATTGATACTCTCTATATATAAATATAGATGATGAGCAAAAAATTCAACAATTATTTATCTAAAACACGATATATTAAACATGTAATACTTAATAACTTTTATGTCTTATTTCTGGTAAACCTTATTATGGCCAGCTTTCCTAGAAATTCGACCAGTGTGCGCCGGGTCCAAAGGTCACATGCCAGTATCATGCTAGTTTTCGCGGGGGGAAGGAGACATACCGTTGACGTGCCGCCGCGGAGGGTGAATCTTCTTATCGTAGTTAATATTCGCTCGTATTATAAAATGGTTTCTTCTTTTACAGTTTGCTATAATGGAATGGAACTCCCCTAAAGTATATATTCGTACTTGTTGCTTAAGAGCTCGTTCTATCTGTCCAAAATCTGTATCATTTTTTAAAAATCGATAACGATAATAAACAGTTTTTATTATGGGGTGGTTACGAAGGACGGATTTTAAAAGCAGTATGATTTTCATGTTGCGGTTTTGACCTCCGCAGCTGTACGCCTGACCAAAGAATAAGCAATATTTAAATAAGTCTCATTTAAAACTGTTTTTTTTTAAGTTAATTAAGAATATGAAACATGGATTTTGGTGAATTTAAATTATTTTTCCACTGCTAACTTAAATATCAAATATTGCCTACCTGATAAAACAATAGGATATAATCTTGCAAAATATCCAATCAAAGGTAATTTAATTGAAATAATTAATAAATAAGTATTCTTTAAAAATATATGTAATTATTGCTTTAATAATTTTTGTTGTTTTCTTAGTAGTGAAAAAAAATTGTATATTACCATACTTTAGAGAGCTTTTGCATTGCGTCTTCGAAACCTTTGTTAATATTGTATTATTTATGTACTCTCAGGTTTATGATAAGTATATTGAAAAAAATTCGTATATATTTTTATCTAATTTTAGAAATAGGTTAGTGTTATCAACTGTTGATACAATATTTTTCAAACTATTTGGTTGCTTTCCGCAATTTTTAGAACATTTTATGTGTTTGCTTTGGTTTCTCCATTTGGTTAATAGTTTAGTTTTGATTTTCATTACGTTTATTTTCATTTTATTTTTATTTATTTTCATTTTGTTTTTATTTATTTTCTTTAGACAACCGGCCAACTTGCGACGAAAATCAATTAACATGTAATAGTAACCAATGTGTAGACATAAATGCACGTTGTAACGGAGTAAGAGACTGTAATGACAATTCTGATGAAGAAGGATGTCCACCACCACCACGACCAATATCTACCATATTACCTCCCAGAGGTATGTTTTTTTTTTCGTTTTGCTTTTTTTAACCCAGCTAAGCTAAGAATATTCTAATAAAAATTTCATAAATTAAACCATAGTAAAGACAATAATATACTAATTGTTGTAAATTTTGTAAATAATTTAAAATACTAGGAAACTGGATCTGTTCCATCATATCTACAGTTGTGCATACCTTTATTTTTACTAATCTTTGTGGAGGCAGAGCTAGAAGTTTTGTTTTTAAAATTTAAATGGCAAATCTATATTTAGTGAAACCTTATTTTTAAAGTACTAAAAAATAACGCAAACCATTAACTCGCTTGCGATTATCAGTGTAGTTAAATAATTCGGTATTTCTTATTATCATTATTAGGCATTATTTAGAAGAATAATGTTTTTATTAAGTGGTACTAGTCATCAGTCATGATAGTGATAAAGTCTATATACGAAATTCGCTTCGCATATTTTTCAGTATTTCAGGTACTTCATTACATGTATAATTCTTCGCCATAACTAGTGAAGTTCCAACAGTAAGGTCCAACAATATGATCTCCCAGGATACTGCTGCTACTGAGGTTGGTGCGTATGTGCGTCCCGGAATTAACTCAGATGTGCCTGAAACTGTTTTTCAAGTTTTTTTTATCGGAATTTTTTGAATATTGTACAAAATGGCATTATTTTTACATTAAAATAAGAAACATTGGAAAAAATCATTTTTGTACCAAAAAAATGGGTGTTCTTTTAAACGTACAATAGGCATTTGTACATACAAAATAAATAAAAAACCGATTATAAAAAATGAAATAAGAATGAACTAAAGAATATTAGAAAAATATATTTTGAAGTATGGTCCTCTACGAAGCATCTTATGTGCAATGCCACGTTGCATTTTATGCAGATAACTGTCACGGGCTTTTGGCATACTCTGCAACGCATTCTGTCAAATTTCGAATCTACCTTTTGAAGAGAAGAAGGTCTTGATCTTTTGCGTCCGTTTTCGGATGAATTCGTTTCAAGAAGGGACATAGCCACTCTTCTACGAACAGTTAGATGGTCGAGTTTCCCATTTTCGGTTTTTTATGCAGCAACCACGCATTTTGTACCGCAAGATCTAGAACATGTACAAGCAATGGAAAATACGATTTTTTTTTCTCTAATAGAGGTCCGGTAGAGACTGATATTTTGGTCGCTCCGATCGACTCCGCCCATGTATTTATTATATATTTTTATTATCTGTGGTTGCTCAACAGACGCGGTTGTATTCCCACAGAATTGGAAATCACTTTACGATGTACTGTTGTCGTTCCAACTGGTTATTATTATGGAACTTTTATTTGTTGATGGGAAGTCCCAACTTCCTCTTTTCGATTTTTTGAAAATCTTATTATAAGGCAATGGACATTTTGCTCATCTGTTTTCTCGAAGATTACCTACCAGTCCCCTTGATATTTCTATTGCTTAACTCTTCTATAAGAGGAGTGGTGGAGAAGAAATTATAAAAAACAAGTGATATCCTGTGTTTATTTTTGAACAGATCACATCTGCATAATGCTGATTTTGCTCCCTAATATGGCCTAAACCAAACTATGTAACCATAATACGCGGTACCCACCCATAGTTTGTATTCGTAACGAACAGGATTTCCTTTTATAATTTTTTTCCTGGGTGTCTGCTAAAGTAAGGGACCATAGCTCCGTCAATACTATAGTGCTCTACATGAGGGGCATTTTCCAAACAGTGTTTATTCACTATGTTGGGGTTTGGAACCTTCGGCAAAACGCACTAAAATGGAGTTTTATCCACAATACCGAAACGGAATTATTGCACTTGACGCGCATTTCGCTAAGCATGTTAGCATCATCAGGAGATGATTAAAACTTGATAAAACTGCTTTTAATCATCTCCTGATGATGCTAACATGGTTAGTGAAATGCGCATCGAGTGCAACAATTCTGTTTCGGTATTGTGGATAAAACTCCGTTTTAGTGTTTATTCATTTTGTCCAATAAAGGTCTAATTTTGGCAAATCGATCTTTTTTTTTATCTAAAGCATTATTGTCACAACAGTGGATATTGATCGTAATATGTTCAAATCGATCTCTGGTTATAAATCTGGAAATTGGACTATTATTCGAGTCGTCAGAACTTTCCCAATACATTCTTCTTCTACTTGCTCTGCAATATCCACTGACTAGTAGTAGACCCAAAAACACTTCATTTCCTCAGTACTTACATCAGCTCTCCTGTTCTAGCGGCATATTGATTATTATGTCGAACCAACATTGATATTATTTCGTCATCGGAAAATTTGGCGAACAACTCGGGTGGTGACCTGATGAAAAATGTGGCGCCCATTGTAAAGAATCATTTTCGGTGCTTATATCTTCTTTAAGCCACTGACACGACCTTATATTTTTTATTTTGCTTCTGATTTACAAAGCGCAACAGCGGCAAATAATAATCATCTTCCCATTGATCATCACCCGTTTCATTATTTTGTAGGCCTTCTTCGTTTTGCGGGTCAAAATGTTCTGCTTCCACTAATAACTCGGAGGCAGGTAAATTACCAATGGCAACGTCTTGCTCATCTCAGAGTCTTCATTAGTGACGTCTTCGTTTGTATTCGTTGGAGGTAGAATTACAATATCACGTTTATGACTACTTCCGTCATAGAATATCTTCCTCCAATTCTGCTGTGTGGGGTTGCTGGACCTCCATCGGGCGCCTCCCCAGGTGGCGGATAGGGGAATACCTCCCAGATATGGGTGGTACCGGGGAAATAAAATACCCGGGGCTGACCAAAACCAGCACAACAGCGACGGATCTCCAGGTTAGGAGCGGCTGACCAGGGCACCCATTTGTCCAGATGCACTAACACATCAAAGGCGGATGAACCAACACTAATATCTGGTCAACGACACAGGATGCGAAAGGCAAGTGGGAAACCATCGCATAAGACTTCCCAAGAAAAAATCAATATGGCAAGACGACATACTACTACGGCCCCCAGTCCCTGCATGACCTTTAATGGTCAGGGAGTGCTAAGAATCACAGGGAGAAAAATCAAAATCGCTACATGGAATGTAAAAACATTATATAGAGCCGGCAAACTAGCTAATGCCGAGAAGGAGATGGGAAGAATGGAATGGGATGTGATAGGAATGAGCGAAGTGAGATGGAAAGGAGAAGGATCTGTCACCACTGAAAGGGCCAGCAGGTTCTTCTATTCAGGCAAAGATCTGGCTCAGCATGGCGTGGGTATTCTGATATCATCCACAATGTCAAGTTTTGTAAAAAGCTTTTTGCCTATCAGTGACAGAGTAATGCTCATCAAACTCAATGGCAAACCATTTGATCTGAACCTAGTCCAAGTTTATGCACCTACCGCAGATAGTTCCGAAGAAGATCTCGAAGAATTCTACTCTGATATTGATAGAGTAAAGAAATACATCAAAGGCAACGACGTAAATGTTTTCATTGGCGACTGGAACGCAAAAGTAGGTAATGAATAGGTGGAAGGAGTCATAGGTTCATACGGGTTAGGTAACCGAAACTAAATAGGAACTAGATTTGTGCAGTTCTGTTAATAAAACAACCTGATAGCCACTAACACCTGGTTTAAGCTCCCGAAACGACGCCTATATACATGGAAATCCCCGCAAGACATAGAGGGAAACATTGTGAGAAATCAGGTAACCTATATTACAATCAACAGTCGTTTTAAACACAGCGTGCTGACATAAATTCCGACCACAACCCAGTCGCTATAACCATGAAAATAAAGCTGAGAAAGTACAAAAACCGAAGGCAAAGAACAAAATTGACTGGGCGGGCGCAGACGAGGATAAGAAGGAGCGGTACAAACAACACGTGGACGTACAACTTGAAATAAGACCACAATCAGACCAGCAGAATTATAATACCGAGAGAGCATGGGCAGATTTTAAAAATGCCGTTGCAGGGGCTGGCGAAGCAGTTATAGGTAAAAAAGATCACAGAAAAAGAAACCCTTGGATGACCAATACTCTACTGAACCTAATGGAAGAAAGGCATAAGGCAAAAACCAGAAATGCAGGTGAATATAAAAGGTTGAACAAACAAATTGAACAACAGATTAGAACTGCTAAGGAAAAGTGGCTAAGCGAACGATGCAACGAGATAGAGCAACTACAAGAACAGGTCAGAACAAAAGGTCAAAGAAGCCGCCGGGCTCTGGAAACCCAAACATTTATCAACATTAGTCAACGAAAACAATGATATTAAACTAGACCCGGATAGACAAAAACACATATGGGAAGCATATCTTAAAGAACTGTTTGGCGATGACGACAGAACACTAAAATGCCCTCCAATTGAAAAAGGAAACTTGCTTTCAATCCTAACATCAGAAGTCACCCGAGCCATTAAAGAAACAAAAGATAATAAAGCGCCAGGAGAAGACTCAATTGCTGCCGAACTGTGTATATTCCCATACCAAAGAAAAATAAGGCAAGAAAATGTGAAGACTACAGGACCATTTGCCTAATGAGCCACGCCGCCAAAATCTTTATGAGGATCATCTTCAATCGCATATACAACAAATGCGAAGAATATTTAAGCGTTTCACAGTATGGTTTTAGAAGGGGAAGAGGTGCGAGGGAGGCTATTCTGGGCATGACTCTTATGGCGGAAAGATATTTGAAGGTACAGAAAGAATTACACGTTTGCTTCGTCGATTACAAAAAGACGTTCGATCGTATTAAACACCAAAAACTAATTCAAATTCTACAAGAAGTTGGGTTAGACGGAGGCGACATAACCATAATACGGAATACATACTGGCAACACAAAGGCTGCGTCAGAACTGAAAATGGCAACCCTAAATATATAAATATTAAAAGAGGAGTTCGCCAGGGATGCCTTCTGTCCCCGCTGCTGTTTAACGTGTATGCAGAGTATATTGTTAGGACAGCCCTTCAAGATCGCCCAGAAGGAGCAAAGATAAACGGCACCGTGATAAACAACATTAGATACACGGATGACACCCTCATCATCGCAGAAACCAAAGATCAACTGCAGAGTTTAATGACCGCCTTGACAGAGGAAAGTGCTACAATGGGTCTAGATATAAATACTTCAAAAACAAAAACTCTGACTTTCACTCGAAATGCTCAGATACGTGACGCCAACATCGTTGTCAATGGCGCAACAGTCGAGAGTGTTCAGAATTACATATACCTGGGCAGAGAAATAAATAGCCAGCTAGACCACTCCAAAGAAATTAAAAGACGGATTGAGATTGCGAGGGCTGGCTTTATCAATATGCGAAAACTGCTGTGCCACCCAAGACTAGCCCTGTCCATAAGACTAAGGACGTTAAAATGTTTTGTGTGGTCTCTACTGTTGTACGGCTGCGAGACATGGACTCTTAAGCAGGATGATATAAAGAAACTTAACGCATTCGAAATATGGCTTTACAGACGTATGTTAAGAATTAGTTGGACAAGTAGAACAACCAATGAAGAAGTACTGACTAGAATGAATACTCGCTCCAACATAGTCAATAGGATCAAAATCCGAAAAACAGCCTACCTCGGACACATAATGCGCCACCAGGAATATAGCCAGATCCAACTAATTATAGAAGGCAAGATTGAGGGAAAGCGAGGGATGGGAAGAAAGAAGAAATCATGGCTAAGAAACATAAGATACTGGACCAGCACTAACGGAAACGCACTACTACACAAAGCCCAAAACAGAGACGAATTTGCCATATTGGTCGCCAACCTCAAACGAGACGGCACTTAGGAGGAGGAGGAGTATCTTCTAAGTCCTTATCGATTTTTGCCTAACCCGGAGTCATTGTTTTTCGTAGGAAATTTCGTCATGTGTAAAAGCATCACGTTTGTGGGATCAAATTCTCTCCAAGATATTGGGTTCTCCCTCTGTATTATCTGACTGAGTGCCATATTGACATACTGAACCATAACCCCAGCCTTAACAATGGCACGATGATGTCCCAAAATCTCTATAAAATTCTTAAAATATAATATATAATATAATTATTTATATTACAGATGGAGAAGGATCTTTGAGCCCATCTAGTATAACCATAGTTGAACAAACAACATCAAGAGTACATTTCTATTGGCTTCAAGAAGACATTGATGATGTTTTCGATATTGAACTGCATTATATTATGGAAGATGGTTTAAGTGGAATTTATTCTTATGCAAAATACATAAACGCTAAGACCACCAATTTGACATTTGGAGAAACAAGGACCGTAAGTAATACGATTGTTTATATGTATATTAAATAGATATTGCACAATAGAGTTAATATGTTGATATATCAGGTTCAATGTGATTTACTAAATGTCTCTTATGTCTGGCCATCATTGCCGAATGTCCCTTTCTTTAAAAACGCGCAGGCGAACCCACCGATTATTAACTTGTCGCCCCCTTAAACCTCTCTTCTTATCTTAGCCATGATACCGCTCGCTCGCTTGGATTTATAAAAATCTTACTCGTAAAAGTGGTTGCGAACATTTTTGTGACTTATCCAGAGTATACTGATGTCGATTCTCTTGAATCAAATGTTGCAGAAGCTCTTTGTTCGCGATGCGGCCTGACGGACTGAATATATTATGAACAGCATCTTTTTCAGTTTTCATTACCATCTTTCCTGTTCAATACCTGGTTGAAAGCAAATTAGTTTCCAGTCAAATGCAGCATTTAGAAGTATTACTGCGCTTTTTATGCGTATATCTTGAAGAATACATATACAATGGGGAAGAACAGTAGGTTATTTGCTGATCTCGAAGACGCACATGATCTTTGCACGAAAAATAGAGGTTAATAACTTCGTGCCCGTCTCGTGGTTTTAGAAGAGATGATGAAGAGAGTGGTCCTGATTACGCGGCGATAATATGTTGTATTATCCTTCCCGTGGAATATAAAATAACCTACTTGCCGAAATTAATTAGAAAACTGCTCTTTTAGTGAAATTTAAGTTATAACGAATCTAATTAATTATTTTTAATTTAAATTAATTAGTTGAGCGCCACTTTGTAACTATATTAGAGCCCTGAAAGTAGGGCTCCACTTTGTAATTGAATTGTTTAGTTTGGCGTCATTTAATAATGAATACTAGGTCAGTTGCCAATTTGTGAAGATAAATTTAGTAGGCACTAATTTGTAGCGAAAGTTAATTTATTTAATTTAATTTAATTTAATTAAGCATGAGATTAGGGTGTGGATTGGATTGTTTCCTTTGTCAACAAAGATTTTTATAGGGCGCCAGAGCTCCTAGAGACATCACGAACTGAGCATGAAGATGAATAAAATATTTTAAGATCAAACTATTAGCACTTACCGGTTCAACCGTTGCCACCAAGATACCTTTCTTTTTAAAATTTAAGACGTTCCACCTATTTTCGATGCTCTCATTGAGCAATCCAAATCATGTGACAACCGTTATAGGATACCCGGCGACAAACTCAGGAAATACTCAGCATACGCTAAATATAGTAACCTATTGTAGATCAAATGCTTAAATTACAGGTATTGAATAGCTTACTACGTCCTTCAATTACCAATTATATGAGATAAGCCCATCTCCGTATAGATGTCACTCACTCAATATAGAAATCTACAACAACACGAATCCGCTAACTATGGATATAAACCAGCGTACCTCTTCTTCTTAAATAGTTAATTGTGCGAAATATATCTATTCACAGATAGATCTCACTGGCGACTAATATACCGAACATCGAAAACCATTGATAAATAGATAGAATTTAGTGGAGCGGAATAAACTTATTTTTATTAAGTTATATTCCGTTACAAAGTTGTGATTTGGCAAGTGAGTTGGTTTTAGTTTCTTTGTCATTATATTGTTTTTTTTTTGAATTTTTTTTGTTGCATTATTTTTTTTTTTTATGGCAGTGGCACACACACTAAAGGTAGATCCTATGTCGCTCGACGAGCGGTGTGTGTGCGAAGATGTTGATTGACACGGTTCTTGAATATGTGTAGGTTGTAATTAGTGGGAAGCAGATGTCCTGGAAGTGAGTTCCACAGTGATGCAGTGCGCCAGACAA
>MU185448.1:112867-151773 GCA_016904865.1 Pissodes strobi | reverse complement strand
TTCGAATTGACAATCGCACTACCAATATCATGTATAAATCAATTAAACAATAAGAGTGCACAGTGAGAGCCCTGCGGTACCCCCGATGCTAACGCTATTACAACCGACACAATGTTGTTAATATGAACATACTGGGAACAATCGTTCAGAAAGCTTGCAATCCAGTCAACCATCACATCACCAAAGCCCAGAGCCCTAAGCTTAGCCACCACCATTTTATGGCTAACCTTGTCGAACGCCTTGGAAAAGTCAGTGTAAATACTGTCAACTTAAAGTCGGTTCTCCAAGGCGTTCAGCAAGTAATTCTCGTAAACCAATAGATTAGTGGTCGTGGATCTACCCTCAGTAAACCCGTGCTGTTCAGGTATAATAAGATATTTGCAAGCTGAAGCAAGTACATTGCATACTAAGGAATCAAAAAGTTTCGGAATGGCTGGACTTATCAACATTCCACGGTAATTTTGTATGTCAGCTCGATTTCCAGCTTTAAATATTGGAGTGATAAAGCTTATTTTCCAGTAATCTGGAAAAACACCCGTTGGTAGTGATAAAGAGAATAAATGAAGCAGAGGTTTACTCAGAGTACACACGCACGCCTTCAACAAGAAGGAAGGTACACCATCAGGCCCGTATATTGTCGCGAGTAATCGTGATGACAGTTCTTTTAACTTTTTCTTAATGCCTCCACCGGTCTGTCATCATACGTTTGAATCGCGATGCCACGCCTTATTCAGCGTGCAAGGGTATAACTCTGATGGTAGTACGGGATTCTTTACGTAAGGTGAGAAGCGAAGATAAAGAAAGCACTTAAAAACAATAAAGTATATTAGGTAAACTTAATGAGAAAAGATTAACAATGTGTATTGGTCAAAGACCCAACGATAGAGTTTTTAACAGCGTTTACTGGTCAGAAACTTAATGAGACTAGCCTATACCCAATTATTAAGGTGCGCATGCTTTCTCGACTTGAGGTATGTTTTATGAATTGTTTATAGGTCTTTTTGGTCACTGCTTTGTAAATATAGTTTATCTTATGTTGTGTTGTGTTTTATTTAATGTTAAGGTATCTAAGAGCACTTGGACACTACACTTTGAACTACTTGACAGACTACTTAGAAACTTCACTCGAAGAACTTTGACAGACTCGACTTTTCTACTGTGGTTAATGAAACTCCTAGTCTTAGCAGTCGATGTGGCTAACCAAGAACTAGGTTTGGGGTAGGAAAAGGATTAGAACTTTAGCAATCATGTGACTAACCAAAGAGCGGATTGAACCAAAAGCAGTCATGTGACTAACCCTGGAGCTGGTTTTAGGTGAGACCAAAAGTCTGACGAACTGAAGGTTTGCCAGTGTATTTATATTAGAGAAATTGCTGATCATTGCATGCTTAAGGTTCATAATCGCTCCCGTTGACTGCTCCCGTTGTTTATAGTTTGCTTTTAATGTTTATTAAATAATTCCCCAGTTCAAGTTCAAACTTGGGACAGGGTGATAATTAGTTAATAGCTTTATGAATTATTATATTTGACAATATTACTAATTCCATCGAACACGTCCAACAATGACAGGCCCACGTTTGGAAAATCTACAGTTTCCGGAAAAGTATAAGAAGGTACATTGTAATTTTCATCTGTGTAAATTTTAGAAAAATTCTTAGCAAATACATTTACAATTCCCTCTACCGTGTCTTCACTTGTTTCGCCCAAAAACATAGATCTTGGGTAGCCACTGCTCTGTCTAATACTATTTAAGTGCTTCCAGAACTGACCTGGGTCTGAAATTAAGTTAGCATCAACCCTCTCAATATAGTAATTATAGCACAGCACAGGTCACGCAAGGTTTTACACTGATCACGAAGGTCAGAAAAAATGGTATCATCTTTGAGAGTCCCTGTTCTTCTAAATTGTGCATGTGTTACTTTCTTTTTAATTATAAGACTCTTTAATTCTCCTGAAAACCACACAGGAAATGTGGAGGACTTAATTAATTAAACTATAAATAATGTCATAAAAAGCATTCAATGCTGTATTAACATCATTATTACTACATGTGACGAGATGCCAATCAGCACTGGCCAGAGCATCATTTATTGCATTAATATTACAAGATTTAAAGTCGTAGTAATAAATATCAGAAACAATTTTATCATCATCGTGAGTAGATATGGAAAACTCATATGCAAAATGTCTATCCACAACATTAGATAAAGGATCCAAAGCTTTCCGAACTATAACTGAGCCTTCCCTAGTATGTAAAAATTAAATGAAAATATTCGCATACATTCGAAATTCAGGAGTAAAACAAGGAATGTCCCCCTACGCCCGACGTTTTAACTAGTGGAATAATAAAATTTTATTATTATCAGTTCATCGGTAGTGAAATCCTATCAATTACCTTTATTTTTCTTCTGAATTACTTCTTTTCCTTTATTTCGTCGGGAAGCTCTCTGTAGAATAAAGCAGCATCTGGATTTTCACAAAATTCTTTCAACTTCATCAGATGCAAGTACTTTTGTTCGTTGATTGTTAGCAAATCTAGAATTACAAAAAAATGCTACCTACGCCGAAACACAGACAACTGACGACTAGTCGAAAATTATTAAACTGGAACCTATTGTCACGACTAACAACCGTCCGAACGTTTTTGTGCTACCCTATAGAACTAGCCGTCGTGCCGCTCGCTTCTTTGTCTGTATGACTCATCGCCCGGCCTGTCGCGAAGATTCAGGATCGCTGGAATTATCTCGATGGCCTCGTCGAGATCATATAGAGTGGCCTCGGAATACCTCCCGAATATTCGTGATAGCTTGGAGATTATATATAAGCAGACCTAAGGCGAATGTTAGGAGCAGTTCAATTAATCATTGAGTGTTGAATAGATATTAGTTGTAAAGTTATAACAGTAGTATAGAGTGTTAAATTGTATACAGTGGTAGTGAATAAAGAGAGTATTAGTTGAAAATAGCAAAGTTGTAATTCTGTTAAGAACCCACGGGAAAAACGTAACACTATTTTCATGTTTACTGAGACGGACATTCTCACTTTTATTCCGGTTGCGTTTGGACATTTCTTGTTTTACCTACGTTGGGGTTTGGAACCTTCGGCAACATGCACTCAAACAGAGTTTTAACCACAATATCGAAACAGAATATTTGCACTCGGCGCGCGTTTCGCTAACCATGTTAGCATCATCAGGAGATGATAAAAAAAGTTTTAATCATCTCCTGATGATGCTAACATGGTTAGCGAAACGCGCGTCGAGTGCAAATATTCTGTTTCGGTATTGTGGATAAAACTCTGTTTGAATTTCTTGTTTTATGCCTGTATAGTAATTCTTTATTTTCATATACTGCGGACATCTCTGGTTTTATACCTCTACGCTTACTACCACAAGAAAATACAGGAAAATACTACACATTAATCTATTTTTTTGCAAAATGGACATACCTTGTTTTATTCCTGTACCCTTTAAATTAGGAACTAGCTGATACATATTCAGCGCCAATTACCTGGTTCAAGAATAAGACAAAAGTACTTTAGGATGTATTCCAAAAATAGAGTAAAGGTTGGTACTGCAAAAACACGAAATTTTAAAAAGCTCTGGGAAAATCTGGCACAAGAATTAAATAGGTTGCTCAAAAGTACTCTAACTGCAAGTCACACAGAAAATCGATGGAGAGTTTTAGAATACGCAAGTGGACAATCAAAGTAAGACAGGCCAGGGAAAAGATACTTCGAATTAATGGAAGAAATAGATCTAATCTTCAAAGGCAAAAAAATGTAAATCCTGTCATATTGTTTTCAAGTGAATCTGTGGAGAAAATTACTGATGATGAATTAGAAGAAACTATACAAGCTCTCGAAACTACAAGATCTTCAACATCACAAACTAAAGAAGAAGTGATTAATCGAAATTTGACATTAGATCACATGGGACGGGGATAGAAAGAATACAACCAGCTCGATTGTCAGTAGAGCGGGAAAAACTTGAAGTGCTAAAGACAAAGAGTAAGGCTATGGAAGGAAGAAATATACTACGTTTTTGTGCTCACAGGAATATGTATAGTTTGTTAGTTAGCTAATTTTCCTAAGTTATTATTTTCTATATTTTATTCTATTTGATTTAGGGCTTGTAGGTCTTCTCTTGTGCTTGTGCTAGTAAGCCTTGCTTTTCATATTTTTCAATTTTTTAATGTTACAATAGTATTTTATTGTAGTTCAAGATTCAATTAAACATTAAGCGTATCCAAGTCAATATCCACATAAAAAGTAACGGATATATGTGGTTTAATATTCGATACTATCCGATATTTAAAAGTATCCAAATTGCACATCACTAAAATTCACTAAATGAAAACAAAATACATATGCGAAATTGGCAATTGCTTGTTGCCTGTCAACTTAAAAAGGCGCATTTTTAGACCCTATACTACTCTCCTTATCGGATAACCGCTTTGAAGGAGTGAACCGGTTATCCAAGACAAGTACCATTGAAAATGTGTTGCAATTGGAACTACCCCCCTGGCGAGTCCTGGGCTTGCGCGCGCAACATAAACATATTTCTGACGAATAGATGTCTTTATGGTCCAGTGAATTGCTTTCACCGGGTCTCGTGGCGCAGTGGTTAGATGCTGTGCTTGTGATACGGCTGCCCGGTTTCGATTCCAGTGCCAAGACATATTTTTTTAAAGGTTATGTTTGTAAAAAGTTTTTTCTTCATTTTTGTGCATGCCTTGGGTTAATTTTGGTTACATTTTGTTGGTTGCGCCCCCGTAGCGAGCGAAGGGCCATGCGTGAAGTAAAAAAAATACAAATGCTAACATTGAGATGCGCACAAAAGCCCAGGACTCGTCAGGCGGGAGAACTTGGGCTGATAGTTCCAAAAAAGGTCTGCATCGAGGACGGCGCGGGCGAGTTGGGTTGGGTTGGAATTCTAGTCGTTCAGCGTGACAATCAAGGTTAAATACGGATAATATAATCAATACTCTTACTGGGCTCCCATTCCATGGTAAGCTTATAGCAAAAGCATTTGACTAGATGTGATGATGTCACTGCAATTTTAATATTAGCCAGTAGGCCTACTTGTAGGAGGTATTGCGTGTAGTTTTAGAACAAAATAGTGCCTGGCAACGCTGATATGATCAGCAATATATCCTGCGAAAAACCAATGTCGCCATGTGTACAGGGTGTCCCAAATTCGCGCCTCATCATTGGGATCTCGGGAACTAGAAGAGATATGAGGTCGATTAAATGGAGTCAAAGATGCGCGATTTGAAGATGATCAAAATGCCACCTTACAAGTTTAAAAATTCCGAACACTTCCGAAGATTTTTGAAAAAAAACGAATATTCGCGATTTAGTTTTTATTTTTTTTATGACTTTATTTGAATAGATATAACAAAATAAATTTCACATTCTCATTGTTACTTTTTCTTTTCTACAAGATGGTGTTATCAGATTTTTAACCCAACGTTTCGTCTTTGAGCTGCCACCATTAATTTTGTTTTTTTAAATACAGCCCTGGATTTTTGATTACGGAATTTAAGAGCTTCTAAGGTCCCAGAATCAATGATGTATCGCACTTATTCGAAAAATTTATATTAATGGCATTTTTCATAAGAACTCATGTGTTAGAGAGAGACAGAAAACAGATTTTCGGTAAGATCTTACCAGGAAATCATTAAAATTATTTTTTTCGAAAAGAGTATGCGATACAACAATGAGAATGTGATTTATTATTTGGGAATTATAAGGGAAATTTATTTTGCTATATCTATTCAAATAGAGTCATAAAAAAATAAAAATTAAATCGCGATTATTCGTTTTTTTCCAAAACTCTTCGGAAGTATTCGGAATTTTTAAACTTGTAAGGTGGCATTTTGATCAGCTTGAAATTGCGCAACTTTGCCTCCATTTAACCGACCTCGTATCTGTTTTAGTTTCCTAGATTCCAATGATGAGGCTCGAATTTGGGACACCCTGTACAGGGTGGCACGTTTAAGAGGGGCCTATACCTTATTTCGAAAACTACGGGGGTTGAAAAAAAATTTAAATACAAAAGTTATTCATAGTAAAATGATCTTTATTTTTTTATATTGTTTTAATCGTCACTTTTTTATATACAGGATGGTCAAAGAAAGTTACACTTTTTTAAATGAAACACCCTATATTTTATTACATTTTTGGATTCTACTTAAAATTCTAAGCATATTTGATGCATGTTGTTATACCTCTAGAGTTAGTAGTTTCACAGATATAAACAGTTGAAAATCGGTACTTTGACTACTTTCCACATTGGTAGCAAGACGACCATTAGAGACGGAGCGAAATTAATTTCACATTCCTATCTTAACTTTTCAAGAGCTATCTGACGGTACTAATTGGCAGATGGTACGTCGGTAGGTACCATCAATTAGTATCAATAGATACCTCTTGGAAAGTTAAGACAGGAATGTGGAATTCATTTTACTCCATCTTTAATGGCCTTCCTGCTACCAAGGTGAAAAGTAGCCAAGATACTGTTTATAGCTGTGAAACTGCTAACTCTAGAGGTATAACATCATACATCAAATATGCTTAGAATTTTAAGTAGAATCCAAAAATGTAATAAAATATAGAGCGTTTCATTTCAAAAAGGGTAACTTTCTTTGACCATCCTGTATATAAATAAGTGACGATTAAAATAATACAAAAAATAAAGATCATTTTACTAAGAATAAGTTTTCTATTTTAATTTTTTTCCAACCCCCATAGTTTTCGAGATAAGGTATAGGACCCTCTTAAACGGGCCACCCTGTAAAATTATCAATTAATTGGTAAAGTTATATGTTTAGTGTTTTTTATTGGTTCAGAGGATCTTTGGTTGCTGATTGAATGTACATGTTCGCATGCGATTTATGGTTTGCTTTTTCTTCGATTTTAGTATAGTTAAGTATAGATCAGCATACCGCATTATGGGTATACATTGTTAAGTTTCATGTTTCTGCAGTTGGCAACAATAAATTAATGAAATAATCGAGACAGATGTCATAGTAATTGACCGGTTGGATTTGTGTTAAGATTAATACAATCTTTTGCAGTGTATTATCAATAAATATGTCTTAAGTAAGATGTTTCATTTGATTGATTGATGATTTCCAGAACTCAAAGTTCAACATCGCGCAATAACCTAACATAATAACAAATTATGTGCTTTACCTTTATAAGCACCCAACTGAAATGAATCTTCTGAAAGACATATAAGGAATTGAGTTTTAATTTCTTTTTTAACTTTTTTTCTCAACTTTTGCCCCCGGTTTCGGCACTTTTTTCACTTTTTTTTCTTTTTTTCAACTTTTTTTCGCCGAGAACCGCGTTTCTCTAACTTGTTTTTTATGAATTTTTTTCTTTATTTCGTTTCATAATACTCTTATTATCTTTCCGATTCTTTTTCTTTTTTCTTATTATTTTTTTTTATTTAGTTTTATAATACTCTTATTAACTTTCGGGACAATCTTTTTTTTTGAGTTTTTTTTTTATTTCGTTTTATAATACTTTTATTAACTTTCCGAACATTTTGTTACGTTTTTTCATTTTTTTCCCTGTTTTCAAAAATGTTTGTTCTTTTTTGCCATCCCCGACCTCGTAGCTGAACTCCTTCGCCTTTTTTTCGCCGAAAACCGCGTTTCTCAAAATCATTTTTTTACTTTTTTTTCTTATTTTGTTTTATAAGACTTTTACGTTTTTTTGAATTTTGCCCATTAATTAATTATTTTGTTTTTTTTTTTCTTCTCCCCCCTCTCCTGACAGATCGGTGAGGGGGAATGGGTACAACTCTCTAGCTAGACTGGAACATGCTTAATTAAAGGGGTGTTTCTCTTTAATAAGCATTTTTTCTGACTTTACCCTTGCTAAAGAAGTTTGACTTCAAAAAACAGTAAACAATTTGGCAACATCGATTTTTTCCTATTATATTTAGATAGACTTACCTACGTTGATGGGAAGACTCCCAAAAAGGTTATATATTATTATGTGCATAAACCAATTACTTTCACACTAAGACAAAAAAAAACACGGTTTCTATGTTGTATACAGGGTGTCCGGAAATAACATCGCCAAATTACAGATGGTGATTCTACATAAGAAACCATGAACATTTTTTCATATGAGCATGGGTCCGAAAATGCATAGTTTCCAAGATACAGGGTGTCAAACTTTTTATAAAAAATCAGTTTTTTGTTAATATCTTAAATATGATTTTACTGATTTTGTTGAAATTTGGCAGGGTTATCTGTAGTAATAAGGGGCTTATTTAGCCTTAATTAGATTAAAAATATAAAGTCCAGTGGCGTCCGGGAGGGCATCATTCCGAATATTATTGACAAAAAAAGTGTGCGCCGCCCTCTTTTTCAAACATTTTATATTTTTTTCGTATTAAGCAACTAAAAATACAATATTTTTGATTCTAGAGTTATTTTCGTATCTTGCTTCGTTTTCGATAAAAAAAGTAAAAACCAGTTTATTACATTTCTAACCTTTTTTGATAAAATCGATATTTTTATTTATATCTTAAATATGCTTTTACCGATTTTGTTGAAATTTAATAGTGTTATCTGTAGTAATAGGCGGCTCATTTAGCCTCAATTAGATTAAAAATATAATGTCCAGTGGCGTCCCGGAGGCATCATACGGAATATTATTGACAAAGAAATGTGCGCCACTGACTCTTTTAAACATTTTATATTCTTTTCGGATTAAGCAACTAAAAATACAACAATTTTGTTCCTTGAATTGTTGTCGTATCTCGCTTCGTTTTCGAGAAAAAAAATAAAAACCAGTTTACTACATTTCTTTAGGGCACCAAATTCTACATCAAACGCTGTAATAACTGGTTTTATTTTTTTCTCAAAAACGAAGCAAGATACGAAAACAATTTAAGAAACAAAAATGTTGTATTTTTAGTTGCTTAATACGAAAAAGATATAAAATGTTTAAAAGAGTCAGTGGCGCACATTTCTTTGTCAATAATATTCGGTATGATGCCCCCAGGGACGCCACTGGACATTATATTTTTAATCTAATAAGCGCTAAATGAGCCGCCTGTTACTACAGATAACTCTATTAAATTTCAACAAAATCGGTGAAAGCATATTTAAGATATAAATAAAAGTATCGATTTTATCAAAAAGTTTGGAAATGTAATAAACCGGGTTTTACTTTTTTAATCGAAAACGACGCAAGATACGAAAACAACTCAAGAGTCAAAAATATTGTATTTTTAGTTGCTTAATACGGAAAAAATATTAAATGTTTGAAAAAGTCAGCGGCGCACACTTTTTTTGTCAATAATATTCGACATGATGCCCTCCGGAACGCCACTGGACTTTATATTTTTAATCTAATTATGGCTAAATGAGCCCCTTATTACTACAGATAACCCTGCCAAATTTCAACAAAATCAGTAAAGTCATACTTAAGATATTAACAAAAAACTGATTTTTTATAAAAAGTTTGACACCCTGTATCTTGGAAACTATGCATTTTCGGACCCATATTCATATGAAAAAATGTTCTTGTTTTCTTATGTAGAAACACCATCTGTAATTTGGCGACGCTATTTCCGGACACCCTGTATAAAACTATGAATTAGGATTTTTTTCGCAATAACCAAATATTAAAAACCATTTCGGTCTCACACTCACACTCCACAGGTGCGTTACTCATCTGAAAGTGTTGCGTGTTGGCCAGAAATTAATTTAAAGGGATGACCTGCCCGTTTCGGCGTTCACATCATAAAAAGCTCATTTGTTAAATGCCTTGGGCCAGACACGTGTCCGTTTGATAAGTTTTCAACTGAGAATCTTAATTTTGAGCTTTCCCAGGATGCTAGAAATCAGTTAATTGTGTAGCTAGAAATTGTGACGCAGTTGTCAGGTGTTGACTATTTTGGCATGCAAAAACAATCACATTTGCTATAATTTACGGCACAGAACGCGATAATATTTTTCTAAATCATTTAAAAACTCAGCGGGTACCCAAAGCGTCTTTTATCCATTTACAAATTCTCTTTTTCGTAATTGCGTATACACTTATTTATGCATTAGACTCGGTACTTAGCATATGTGTTAATAAATTTAAAATCTTTTAACACTTGAAAATAATATAAATCACTTCGGAAACGTTGTTCATGAATATTGGAGAGGAACGCAAAAATTACGCCAGTCGTAACAATCCATTAGCGTTCAAATCGCATTATTTATGGTCCATTAAAAATGAGCAACATTGGAAAATATGCGAGTAGAAAATGTATTAGCTAAGATGGACCTGCTACTACATTTACTAAGTAAAAATGAAATATAGATTTCTCATGTAAATGGGCTTTAGGCATAAATTATTTCATGCTGAACGTACTCACAGTTTCATCATACAAATTATATGCAAGTTTGCTTTCCCTTTGCATATAAAGTCGATATTACTATACCGAGAATGGCGAGAGAGATGTTTAAAAGTCATGAACATAAAAGCAATTTGTGGCTTTACCAAAAGTGGACATCAGCAATAGACGGAATGGAAATTTATTTAAAGTAGTGTGGTTACAGTAGTCGCAGAAAATGGGGAAATGCTTCAACAATGCTGCCGCTCTTTTTGAGTTTAATATTGATTGTACCGCGCATAAAATATGGGCGAATACGAGACACAAAAATATTTACAGGGTGACATTAAAAAAATTTACTTTTACCCAAAATACATCCTTATTCTAGGCTAAAAAAAAACTATATTCTAACCAATCGCCGGATGACAGAATGCCGAATGATCGTTGGGCCATCCTATATATGGGAGGTGGTAGGTCTCCCAATTTTTAAACCTTTTGATGCTTCGGGTTGATTATTTGCTTAAATGTTATTTTTAGTGCAGTTGACTACTGATATTCACCTCAATAGAAAAGTTTTCTTATTTTCATCACTCTTTAAGATCTGGCATACTAGCATTTTCCCAAAAAAAACTAAAGAAAACTATCGTCATAGAATCCATGCTAACCAGCCGTAAAGTCACTGCGACCATTGAAGAAACAGTCGTCGCAGTCAAAGAAATAAAGGGATGCCCCAAGGAGGGGTCCTATCGCCCATGCTTTGGTCTCTGGTTGTTGACGATCTACTGGCAAGACTGACTGAAGCAGGCTTTGAAGTCCAAGGATACGTAGATGATCTAGTTATAATAATAAGAGGTAAGCATGATAACGTTCTCTCAAAACGTATGCAAAGTGAACTGAACCTTGTCAGCACATGAGGTACACAGGAAAGACTAAATGTCAACCCATGCAAAACCGTGGTGATCCCATTCACAAAAAGAAGAAAGCCGAACCTTAAAGCACCCACTTTGGGAGGGACCACGGTAGAACTTTCAAAATAGATTAAGTATCTTGGCATCGCTCTTGACCACATACTAACCTGGAACCCATACCTGGAAAGAACTACCAAAAATTAAACGGCAGCGCTCTGGGCCTGTCGACGGCTCTTTGGTAAAACATGGGGTCTAAAACCCTCCATCATCTGGTGGTCCTCTAACACTGTTATAAAGTCTATTATAACCTAACCTACGCCTGCTTAGTGAAGTGGGTAAAAACAAAGGAAATAACAACATAGCGAAAGCTAACAAGAATATAAAGGCTCGTCTGTCTGGGTATAACAGGGGCTATGAAAACGTGCCCCACAGGAGTTCTGGAAACCCTACTTGACCTCCTTTCGCTGCACATATGCATAGAGAAGAAGGCCTGGGCCAGTGCGCATAGAGTCACTCAAAAACACAACAAAAACTGAAGTCAGGAAACCTGACTGGTCACTTTAAAATTATGAAGGATATCCAGAAAAAGGTGATGACCAAACAACCGATACAATGGAAACAAAACCTCATTTTTATTGCTCCTTTGAAGTGATAATTGAAGACCGCAATGCTACAGACGCAAGACTAAAACAACTGGAGAGGGGATCACTTGTCTGGTACACAGATGGATTAAAGATGTCGAATCTCTGCACCTTTAGAAAACACTCCCACCTTCTTTCAAGCATAACTAAATGCTATCAATGTAGCCATCTCTGAATGTGCCAAAATAGGCCTAAGATATTCTATTAGATAGTCAAGCAGGCTTAAAAGCGCTAGCATCTAGAAGAATTAACTTCCGAGTAGTGTGGGATTGTCGGATGGCTGCAGATCAACTGGTAAACAGAAACAGATTCACCCTAATGTGGGTACCAGGGCACGAGAGTGTGGAACGCATCGAAGCCGCTGACCAGCTCGCACAGATTGCCTTTTGCGGGCATGAACCATTCTGTGGCATCACTAGAGGGCACGTAATGAATGAACTCAGAAATTGGAAAAAAAGCGGAATGAGACACGTTGGGCCTATGCACCTAGACAGAGATAGGCCAAAAGACTCATCTCTCACTCGCCTAACTACACAAAAAAGGTTCTCAATCTACAAAAAAATGAAGTAAAACTGGTTGTAGTCCTTCTCACTGGGCATGGCACCTGAAGGTACCACTTCAAGGAATTGGTGAAAACCACTGACGAACAATGCAGATTCTGCCAAACTATGGATGAAATGTCAGAACACCTACTTTGTGAATGACAGGCACTGACTCGTCAAAAGTTGAGGCATCTCGAAAATGCCCTTGTGGCACCTGGAGAATAGATAGGAATTTTCGTGTAACATAGAAGCGTATACACAAAAGATCAATTATTGTGGTCGACGTGTTGATGGGCAAATCTTGCCGAGCGACCCCTCTTCCATACCAGACCATACCATACCATCCTCATAAAATGGTGATATGCTTCCAACGTTGTCACTTTTTTTTTCATTTTCCAGTCAAAAATGGTGTCAGCAACATTGCCTCATTTCAAGATTTTTTTTTTGCATTAGGCAGTTATGTTTTAAATGATTTTTTTTACCACTTGATTACGTATGTTTACTTTAGTAAAAATAAATGTAGTGTTTAATTTAAAACTTCTTCTTCTTCTTTATGTGCCATATCAGAGTTATCCGACGTTGGCGATCATCACAGCGAAGGCTTCTCGATCTTCTGCCATGTGGAAAAGTTGACCTGCATTTCGTATGTCTGTCCAGGCTCGGATGTTTCTCAGCCAAGACATCTGTTTTCGGCCTACATCCCGTCGACCTTCTATTTTTCCCTTGAGGATGAGTTGTAAAATACGATATGGATCACCCCTCAATATATGACCCAAATAAGTAAATTTTCTACGTTTGATAGTCCAGAATAGTTCCCTGTCCCTGTTGACTCTCCTTAGCACTTCTTCATTTGTAATATGTGCTGTCCACGGTATTTTTAACATTCGCCTATGTATCCACATTTCCAGCACCTCTATGCGATTAGTTGTTGATATCTTAAGCGTCCACGCCTCCACTCCATACAACAGTACAGGTCAGACATAGCACTTGACCATCCTTTGTCTAATTTCTAAATTTAGATGATGGTTGCAAAAAAATTAATTCAACATTAGAAAGGTTGTTTTGGCCATTGCAATTCTGCGTCTTATTTCTTTGTCTGGATCTAGTTGGTCTGTTATGATAGTTCCTAAGTACGTAAATGTGTGAACCCTTTCAACCTCAACTCCACTCAACTCCAGTTTCGCATCTGGGTGAGGGTTACGAGTACAGACCAAAAATTTGGTTCTATTTTCATTTATTTTAATGCCCATTCCTTCCCCTGCTTCGTGGATTCGATTCAGCAGTATTTGGAGACCTTCGATGTTGTCCGCCAGGATTACTGTGTCATCCGCATATCTAATTACATTAAGTAATTCACCATTTATTTTTACTCCATGTGGTTGATCCTCATCTGCTGTCTTAAATAAAATATCAGAATATAAATTGAACAGAGTTGGGCATAAAATACAACCCTGTCTTATTCCTCGTTGTATGGATATTTCGTTAGTAAGACTATTTCCAATCTTAACGTTAGCGGTTTGTTTCCAGTACAAATTCTTAATGATACGAATATCTCTATCCTCAATTCCCGTCTTTTTCAGAATCTCTATTAATTTGGTATGTTGCACTTTATCAAATGCCTATTCAAAATCCACGAAGCATGCAAAAATGTCCTTTCTTTGATCACGACATTTCTGTAATAGGACGTTCAGCGCAAAAAGCGCCTCCCTAGTTCCGAGTGCATTCCTAAAACCGAACTGAGTTTTTTCCATGTTTTCTTCGCATTTGAGTCTAATTCTTCTGTGTAATATTCTTAAGAAAATTTTGAGGGTGTGGCTCATTAGACTAATCAGTCGGTATTCTGAGCATTTTCTTGCTTTGTGTTTTTTAGGAATTGCAATAAATGTGGATTTGAGCCAGTCTGAGGGGATCACTCCGGTGTTATATATTGCATTGAAGAGTTTAACTATTATTTTTATATTTTCTTCATCTATCAGGTTTATTAACTCAGTGGGTGTTTCATCCGGTCCTAGCGCCTTTCTGCCTTTTGCATTTTTTATAGCATGTTCTACTTCAGATCTCATGATTTCTGGACCTTCTGTGCAGTGTTGATACAGTACCATATCATTATCTCTATCGTCATTAAACAGCTCTGATATATATGGTTGCCGTTCTGTTTTGATGTCTTCTTCATCAACGATGATCTTGTTGTTATTGTCCACTAGTACAGGGGGAACTTCTTTTTTAAATATGACGCTTATTTCTTTCACATTTTTATGTATGTTGAATAAATCATGTTTGAACATTATGTTTTCCATTTCCTCGCACTTTCATTCATCCATCTCTCTTTGGCCATCTTGATCTCCTTTTTATTTTTTTCTGTAGATACCTGTACTTTGCGTCATTTGCCTTTGCTAGTCTTCGCTGTTCCATTGGTTTTAAGATATCTTCGGTCATCCATTTATTTTTGTGATTGAGTCCTTTTTATATTCATTATTTGTGTATATTTCTTTGGCTTTGATCTTAAGTTCGCACCACAGTTCTTCTGGGTCTTCTAGCTGTTTGTCGATAGGCTTTATTTTGTTATTAAATTCTTGTTTCATTTTGTCTTTAATTTCAATGTTTACGAAGTTGAAAGTATTTGTTTTTAATTTTGGTCGTTGGTATTTTTTTAAGAGTAGTTTAATATCCGCAACAAGAGGTTGATGGTCTAATCCAATATCTGCTCCCGGATATGTAGTGACCCTTTTGACAGCATTCCTAAAACGTTTGTGCACGAGTATATAATCTCTTTGATTTCTTGAAGTCTCAGGGTTATTGCCATCATCAAAGGGGGCCTTCCAAGTGTATAAACGTCTCTTGGGTAATTTATACCAGGTGTTTGTAATTAATTAATTATCATTTCGTTGTCTTCACAGAACTCGAACAGTCGTTGTCCTCGTTTATTAGGGTTTCCAAGACCATATGGACCCACCGCTTCTCCTCTTGGACCTTCTCCAACCTTTGCGTTGAAGTCGCCTATAATGTATGTAATTTCGTGTTTCCTAAACTTCTGTAAGATGTCAAAAATTTGATCGTAAAAGTTCTCTATTTCATCGTCATATTTTCTATCTGCAGTCGGGGCGTAGATTTGTAGTACATTAGTTTTAAATGGATGAGTTTTAAATTGGATTAAGATTGCTCTGTCTGAGATTGGTACAAAGCTGGTCACGTATTTATTCAGTTCTGCTGTTACCAGGATATCTACTCCATTTCTGTTATGTGTATCTTCCAAGCCATTGCCGGAATAATATAGCACTGTGTTGTCTTTTTTGCAGGTTCCTGATTCAGGCCATCTTAATTCACTGATTCCTAGTAAATCTATTTTCATTCGTTTCATTTCTTTTATCGCATTATCAACTGCAAACAGGCTTTTGACATTCCATGTGCAAATTCTCATATTGGGTCTTCTTGTTCGACTGTTTTCTCCGAGAGGTTTTCGCATGTTAACGACCTGAGAGGCCTCTTGGCTTGAACGTGGTTGTCCTCTCCTGTCGAATCTTGGCATCCGATGTCCATGATTAGTAATTTAAAACACTAAATTAAAAATTATTACAGAAAAATTTGGTAATTTGACAACGCTGCCGGAATTATATTTAAATTAAGCATGTATATGCGATTAAAATCGAATGATCAGGGTGTTTAAAGAAAAATCGGAAAGTCCGGCAACTTACTCATTTCATTTTTGAACTCAAAATGTTGTTCTCCTATTCAATACATGAACAGTCTGCGATAGAGTACCTATCATTTTCGGGAAAACCGAAAGAACAGCCACCACAAAATTAAATACAATGGTAATGGTAGAACTGTGAAGAGATTGAACAGCTTGGCGTCAATTTGTAATGATATTCTAGCTCAGTCGCCAATTTGTAGCGAAAGTTAATTTATTTAATTAAGTATGGCATTGTGCGCCATTTTGTATGCATGAGACTCGTTTTTATTTTCTTTTGGGCGTGGGTTGTCTCTTTTACTAGCTGAAATTTGATTGGGCGCCAGAGCTCTTAGAGACAATGCGAACTGAATATGAATACTTAGATATAAATAAATATAAATATAAGAATATCAGAAATTTGCCCTTATAATTCGCAATGTCTCCCAGACCTCTATCTTGCGATAAATAAAGAAATAAATTTAAAAAACAATATATTAATTACACAATTAATTTACAAATATGAGTGATAGTATCATGTGAAATGAAGATTATCAATATAATTAAATTACAAATATAATTGATGAAATTATTTGAAATAAAGTTCATGAATAAATTTACTAAGTGATGAGAATTAAAATTAAAAGATTAAAAAAAATTAATTATAACAGATAGTTGGTCTTTACAATAGATTTATCTTCTGACTGACTGATACTTAATTTCGTTCAGTTATTCTGTAACCATGCGATCGTATTGGGACCTTTACTGGAACCGCTTCTGCCTGTTTCCAAGTTCAATTGAGGTAGGGTTATCAAGGACTTATAGGTAATCCATGTGATGATTCCCACCAATTTGCATGGTACAGCTGTCGTCGGCGTCTCAAATCAGTCGTAACATGAAAGAATAAATAGACAAGTCTTAGACTAACGTATACTGCTAATTAACTAATATTCAGGGAAATATCATGTGAACATCAGTGACACTGCTGAACATGAGGAAGTAATCAACAATTTGAAAATTTACTGGTTAAAGCAGATATAATCAAAACCTTGAATTACAATTTTAAGTTAAGCAAAAGTTATAAATAACTACTGTTACTCAAGATATCCTTTTTCTTTACTTTAAGATATGAAATTCGAAAGAAATTATGACTGGAATTTAAAATTCAAAAGAAAATTATGGAATTACGTTCCAATTCAGTGACTCTCGGCAAATCCAAATAAAAGATAACTTGAATTTAATGATAAATAGAAAAATAGAGGTACAACCTCTCTATAAACGAGTCTTATAACTCCAAATAAGTAATTTATATTACTTTTTGTTTTGGTCCTTGGCACATAAACAATAATTGAGCGTAATTACGCCTCAATTAATTAAAGATAAAGGTAAGATAATCACTATCTCGCATCGAGATAGAGATTTAGATAAAAGATAAACAAAACCAGATAAATTTACACATGTGAAATTAACCTCTCATAAATGCAAATTAATGTCGGTACATCAGTGTTGAGACGAGACAGGGTGAGTGCTAATAATTATATGCTTGATGTAACAAATAAACCGAGAATTGAATTAAATAAGCCTGTAAAGGAAAATTATAAAAACCAGCAATACCATGAGGGAAATTTGGAGAAATTCTACTGAAAATTCAATTTACTAGCTTTGCAGGAATATATAAAATTTACTCCGAGAATTCATCAAATAATACTGTTCAATGTGAATGGGAATACGTAAAATAATGTGCGTGACCGCTAAACGATGAAATAATTACGTTCTCTGTAAATTTAGACTAATCCTCTTTCAAATTACATGAATTTGACTAATGAGAGATGCAATTATTCGCCAACAAATCGGTATCCTAACCCAACGGTCACGACAAAAATTAAGATTATTGAAGCTGTAAGCTAATTGAAAATGCAAAATTCTTGCTTTAGCCAAATACGATTAAGCGAATCAGAAACAATTATTAATTATGTATCTAAAAATGAAAAAAATAGTGAAATATATTGCAAGATGAATGAAATATTTCAAGATTAAAAATTAGCACTTACCCGTCAAGCGTCGCCACAAAGACAAAACGACCTCGCTTCCAAAATTTTAAAAAGTTCCTCAAATTATGCTTTCCGATGTTTTAATTGGATAATTTATATCATAGGTCACGTAGCGTCAGGCCAAAAAATGCCCAATATATACTAAATATAGTAATCTATAGTAAATTAAATTCATAAATTGTAGGTATTAAATAGCGTACTGCGCTCCCCAATTACCAACCACACGAGATAAGCCCATTCACGAATAGATGTCACTATTAAATATAGTAATCTACAGTGAAACAAATCCACAAATTGTAGGTATAAACCTGCGTACTTGTGCTTCTAAATAATTACTTGCACGAAATATACCCATTCGCGAATAGATGTCACTGGCGACTCAAATCCCAAACATCGAAAATGTCTGTTTTAATAACACCCCAATAAGTGATGTGTTTCATTTAAAATAGAAAAGTTGAAATGTCAAACGTAGAAATATGGCAACGTTGCTCGTACTATGTTTTAAAACAGGGAATGTTTATCTACTCCTCTGTCGCCTGGCCTTAGAATATAGTAGAAAAAAGAATACTGACATTTTCGTGAGTTTCATGAAAGTGGAATCAGCAATCATGTAGCAAAAATAAATGAAATGTACAGGGTGTTTCATTTTCTTTGATACCATTTTGATCAGCTGTAACTTTTTTGTTTTTAGAGATTTCGAAATGAAACAAAAACCATATTGCTAGCAAGTTTTTTCCTGTATTAAAAGTAGAACAAAAAACTAACGATTTTGCGAGATATTAACCTAAATTATATTTTTTTAAATGGAACGCCTTATATATTATTGGATATTTTGATTCTACTTAAAATTCTAAGCATATTTTATAAAGCATACCATATACCTATCTTCAACTATTTCCGAGAAAATGGCGTCGAAACAGGCAACAAAGAGAAACTTGAAAGTTATCTTACTGATTGCTGAGTTTCTTCAGAAAGCTTCAAATTTGTATTTTTCCTTTAATTATTTTATTTGGTTTTGAATTCAACAATAAAACACTAAATATTTCAAATTACATTATTATTTATTACATTATTAATAAAAGGCAAAGAAAAATCGAATTGGTTATTAAATGAGTGATTGTACTAAATTAAACAAATACTTTTACAGACGTGTTAAATTCTCATAAAAATTGCTCTACGTGTCTGCCATTTTTCTCAACACATTTTTCATATACTCTAATTGTATGATTTACTGCGTTTAGTAACATTTCTGGATTTTCCTTCAACTCATTAATTGCATTTGTAATTCTTTGTTTTAGCTCTTCAGTATTATCGCATGGTGTATTATATTATACTATATTTTTAATGTGTCCCCAAAAGAAAAAATCCATTACGGTTAGGTCAGGGCTGTTTGGTGGCCAAGCTATTGTTCCTCCCTTTCCAATCCAACCATTTGGATATTCTAATTTAAGATAGTTTTAACTTGATTTACGGCGTGAGGCGGAGCCCCATCTTGCTGCCACATTATCCTAGCTGAAATTTTTACCGGTAGATCATCAATCTCTCCTGCTATATCATTTTGTAACAAATAAAAATAATATTCTCCAGTCAATTTTCGGTTAATAAATATGGGACCTAATATACAGGGTGCTACAAATTCGTTTCTTTGTATGGGTATCTCGAAAGCCGTAAGAGATACGAGGTTCCGTTAAATTGGGACAAAGTTGCGCAATTTAAGGATGATTGACATGCAGTTGAAAATTCCGTCTACTTCCGGAGATATCCGTAAAAAAACGAAAATCATCTATTTTATTTTTGTTTGTTCCTGCCTTTGTTTGAAGAGATAAAGTAAAAGAAATGTCACTTTATTATTGCCACTTTTTCCCCTCTACAAGCTGGAGGTATCAAATTTTAAATCCAACGTTTCGCTTTTGGACCCCCTTCATCAACTTCATTTTTTTAAATACGAACCTGGAATTTTTATCTAATTTTTAAAAAGACTTTGGTCTCCTAAAACCAACGATGTATCGCACTTATCAATAAATCAACAAAACTAGACTTTTTCCATAAGAGATAATGTATTAGACAGAGATGGGGCGATCTTTCCTGACCCGATTTCATTTATGACAGTATTTGTCACCATTATCGGACAAGTGTGATACATCGTTGGTTTTGAGAGACCAAAGGCTTTTTAAAAATTAGATACAAAACCCAGGTCCGTATTTAAAAAAATTAAGTTGATGAAGGGGACCCGAAAGCGAAACGTCGGATTTAAAATTTGATACCCCAGCTTGTAGAGAAGAAAAAAGGGAAATAATAATGTGACATTTATTTTACTTTATCTCTTCAAACAAAGGCAGGAAAAAATAAAAATAAAATAGATGATTTTCAGTTTTTTACGGATATCTCCGGAATTAGACGGAATTTTCTAAATTTATCAACGGCATGTCAATCACCCTTAAATTGCGCAACTTTGCCCCAATTTAACCGACCTCGTATCTCTTACGGCTTTCGAGATACCCATACAAAGAAACGAATTTGTAACACCCTGTATAACGGTTTATCATACCACACCAAACATTAACCGAGTGATATCCTTGACATTTTATTTCATGGATCATCCGAGGATTATTTGTAGACCAGAATCGGGTATTTTGGCGATTACAACCGCGTTTGGTTGTAAAAGAACTTTCGTCAGACCATGATATTTATTTTAAAAAATCAGGACTTTGTTGTAATCTGTTTAAGAAGTCCTCACAAAATAGAAGTCTTCTCTGGCACTGTTCGTCGCTTAATTTCTGGGTTTTGCGAAATTTAAATGCTTTGTATTTATATTTTTTTAAAACTCTATCAATTGAACTGCTGGAGACCGGTAGTTCCTCAGAACATTTAGTAATTGAAGTCGATGGATACGCTTCATAAAATCCTAAGATGTTTGTTTCAGTTTGTTCGTCTAAAACTCTACGACGTCTATGTTTGCTTTTGACATCAAACACGCTTCCTTTTTCTTGCAATTTTGTAACTAACCTTACAAATATTTGTTTTGAAGGAACTCTATGCTCTGGATAACGTCTAACATTATTCTCTTCTGCCTTTTAAGATCCTTTACACAAATAGAGCACTATGTAAAAATTGACCTCTCCTATTGGTCGATTTATCTCTTATTACAATATGTCTTCGTGATGCAATCAATTTGTGGCCAGTGCCCTCGTGGTCGAGAGGTTTAGATAGCTGGGTCTCACCTGGACGGCCCTGGTTCAAACCCCGTTGCCTTTAAAAAAAATTTTTAAGATTATGTTTCTAAGCAGTTTTTTTCTTGATTTTGGGTTAGTTTGGGTTAGCACCTGGTTAGTTTCCATTTCTTGAGCCCCCGTAGCGAGCGAAGCGAGCGGAGGGCCATGCGGATCGACCAATAGGAGAGGTCCATTTTTACATAGTGCTCTATTTGTGTTAAGGATCTTAAAATGCTTCTCTTCTCGCTCCGATGCGGTTGGGCTTTTTTGGTTGACCAAATATATAGCAAGCATATCACTCCTTTCTCGAATACTAAACCGTACCATTTTCAAAATATTAAATAATTCACAATTAACAATCACAGACATGTAATAAACATAATCACGTAATATGTCAAAATATTTTTAAAACGATATGTCGAAATGTAATGTTCATGGCACACTTCGCGTTCAGGAAGAAATCTTCCAATTTTCTCTTTGTTGCGTGTTTCGACGCCATTTTCTCGGAAACAGTTAAAGATACGTATATATTTTATAAAATATACTTAGAATTTTAACTAGAATTAAAACATCCAATAATATATAGGGCGTTCCATTTCAAAAATATAAGTTAGGTTAATATCTCGCAAAATCGTTAGTCTTTTGTTTTATTTTTAATACAGGAAAAAAACTTCTACGCAATATGGTTTTTGTTTCATTTCGAAATCTCTAAAAACAAAAAAAAATACAGCTGATCAAAATGTTATCAAAGAAAATGAAACACCCTGTACCTACCTAATGTTTGAAATAGAAAGTTGCGATATTTGTCGAATCTGGCAACGTTGCTGATAGGATTTGGATCCAGGACTATTACTATTGCGTCATATCAAGTCTCGTGGTAATATCTTTTTTAGTTTTGAAACGAATAGGTAGTTTCTGTAGATACTTTTTTCAATTTCAGAAAATTACATTAAGCAATAGAAGAAAAATCGAGAAATCCAACAACGTTGCTGCTACTACAGTTTTGTTTTCCTTTTCAACCCATGTCAACTGTGCGAGAAAAATACTGAAATACTGAAATACTATATATATACAATGGCATATACCTACGTACAATGTTTAAAACAGACCTAAAATATTAATTAACAGATACATTGTAGTACAACAGACCACATATATCACATTAAAAATAAAATCTATGCACTATTCAAAGTATTAGTCATAAATTCAGAAACCGAGTAAAAAGCCCCATTCAACAAGATTTGCCTAATTTTGCGTTTAAACCTAATAAATGGCAGTTTTCTAACCTCCCTTGGTAATTTATTAAACAATTTCCTGCCCACATATGTTGGACACTTCTCAAACTTAGTAAGCCGGTGCAGATCAGTTACCATAAGATAATTCATTCTTGTGTTATAAGAGTGAAAATCTTGCCCAATTGGATGAGTGTTCTCATTATGTTTGACATATAACAAGGTCTTAAAAATATATAAACAAGGAAATGTTAAAATATTTTTTGCCACAAAGTAAGGTCTGCAGCTGGACAAAATAGCAAAATATTACGTTATAGCTTAAGTGGGAGTATATTAATGAATAGTATATATACAGAAGTTCTTTAGCTTCCAAGGTGTCTCTTAATCTATTAATAGCAAAAAAAACAGAATTAATTTTTCCGACCACACAGTTAACATGGGCATGCCAGGGAAGTGTTTCATCCACACACAAGCCCAAAAACTTAGTAGTCTTTGAATGGTTTAAGTAATCTATTCCAACTACTGGGATATTTGAGCGAGTTCTAAAGTGTATGTATACAGTCCTTTCCAAATTAAGTACTAGGCTGTTTGTCCTACACCACCCATCGAATTGGTCCAATACATATTTAAGCCCCAACCTGAGCTCCTTAGGCGTCCCTCAGGCCGTTCAAGTCAAATATCTGTTCACAAACAAGAGAAAACGGCCTAATATCTTGAGGTAAAGCAGAGCTGCGACAGATGCAGATTATCTCGTGTACTCTGCGTTCCCCCTTTCCAACCTGGATTAGGGACTCTTTTGGGCGTTTTAGATGCATTTTTTCAAGACGTAGAAGCTGTAGCGTCTCTCCCGTTGATGTCGATAGAAGTTAAAATGGCGATTGGAAGATTGTAGTACTAGGGATTAAGACCGATCTATTCCTGTCCTCAAGACTAGAATCAAGCTTTGAAGTCATATATCACTGGTGAAGTTAATATGAAAGAACTGCAGAAGAAGTAAAAGTAACAAGGCATTGAGTGTGAACGGAGAAGTGGTTGATTAAATATTTTGTTTTATGTGTGAGAGGATGAATGCATGAAAGTAGTTAGAAAACATTTTATTTATTATTCATATTTAATGTAAAATCAATCCTGCATTATTAAAGTACCTAATATCATTAAATAAAAATATAATAGATGTTTCAATTCACGCATTTGATTATTGGGGTGTATTGTTAGCTTATTAACAAAATTTGAAAGGGGGTATTTGAAAATTTTTAATTCGAAATTAGTGGTAACAGCGTTGTCGAATTTCTCGATTTTTCTACAATCAATGTAACCTTTTTCAATTTTAAATTAGACACTCTATTTAATTCTTATATCCGCCATTTTTAAGATCTGGCATGCCAGCATTTTCGGGAAAAACTGATGCCCCCAAATTAAGCTTAATAGTGGTAGATGTTACCGTGTTGCCACATATCCAGACTGATCTGCACTTTCGAGGAAAAATATTGAAACGATTCAATCATTTCATTATTTCAAAACTTAAATTTTATTGCAAAGAGGTCGCTAAATATGAGGAAGTCAGATACGGCATCAGCAACATTGCCATTATTGCCGATTTTTCTTCAAACACCGTGTCATTTATATGCGCTGGCACGCGATTATGAATGTCTGCGTAAAACCTCAATAAATGGGGCGATAGAAAGTCTAAAATTTTTTTTTTTAAATAATTTACTTATTACCACTATTCTGACATGCCAGAACTTTCAAAAAAAGCTGAAAATAGTAAACGCCACAAAATTAAGTTTACTGAGGGTAGAAGATGTTTCCCATATTGCCAGATATCCCGACTGATCTGCACTTTCGAGAAAAAGTACTGAAACGATTCATTCATTTCATAATTTCAAAATTAAAGTTTTATTACAAAGAAGTCGCTAAATATGCGTAAACTAAAATGGCATACCAGAATTTTCGGGAAAAACTGAAAAAGCAGTCAATTTACTTATTTCTGCCATTCTTTAAAGTATGGCCTACCAGCATTTTCGGGAAAAACTGAACAAACAATCACTACAAAAGTAAGTGCAATGGTGATAGAAGATGTTTCCAATGCTGCCAAATATCCCGACTGTTCTGCATTTTCCAGTTATTTAGGTCTGAAATAACTGGGCGGCCTTCGGTATTTTTTCCTGCAAATGTTTGATTGCCTGATCTATAGTTGAAAAAATAAAACTGACATATTTTGGAGTTTTATGAAAGTGGAATCAGCTGTCGAATGCAGAAGAAATAAATGGAATGTTATGTTTTAAATAGGAAGTTACGATGTTTGCAGAATCTGGCAACGTTGGCGATAGTTTTTGAATGCAGACTTATTTCTACTGCGTTATATCAAATTTCATGGTAGTGTCTTTTTTAGTAATAAAATAAATGAGGCGGTTCATTTAAAATATAAATGTTACGGTATTTGAAGAAAAATTGGGAAATCCGACAACGTTGCTGCTGCTACTACACTGTTGCTGTCTTTTTCAACCAATGTAAAGTTTGCAAAACAAACTTCAAGTTAATCTGTGGGCATATTTTAGAGAGAAAATTTTACGTAGAATAAGAAGTTTAAAGAATATTTACACTAAAATTTTCCTTTCTCCTTAATGTGTCTTTTATCGACCACTGAAAATTATATTCTAACGAATAACCGACCGAATGACAGAAGAATGTTCAATGGTCGTTGGGCCACCTTCTATTTCAAACACATTCAATCTGGCTTTCAATGCTTTGGGTTGATTATTACTAATTGAAACACTATTTAGTAAAATTAGGGTAAATCTAGTCACTAATTACCATACACACACCGGCATAATTATGGGAACGGGCAAAATTTAGACTAAGTTTGACTTCAATTTTCTCTTGAACCCTTCACTCGATTTTGACCTTTTTTTGTTAAATTGTAGCCTGGTTCTTTAAGAATATGTTAGAAGTTTTGCTGATTTTAAACAATTGGTCCTAATGTCATATACAGGGCTAAAAAAAGTAATGTTTTTTTGTCAATTTTTGGGGCACTCTGTAGAGTGAAGGAATGAAATTCGATATCATTCGATATTGCCAAATTAAAGATTGATGAATCTTCTCTTTTTCATTCTTTTGGGATACCTCGAATGATGCTACAGGGTTTTGTTAAAAATAGAGCATTGGCCTACTTTTAAAGGGTCAATGAATTTTCGTTAATCTTTGATATGCTATAGAGGCTATTAAATCTAAAATTTTTATGGCGTTAAGTTTCATTCCTGACAGTATTACCGATACCTATACAGGGATAAATAAAGGTCCCTTCCATGTTTTCCATTTTGTGAAATGTTATATTCGAAGGCCTTCCTTCACACTTGATCCAGGCTTAGGACTGGTCCAATTTCGGCATTAATGCATAAATTGGAGCGTGTTTAAAGGCCAACGGGCCAAATGAAAAACAACAACAATAAATTAGCGAACAATAACGATTTTAAACATCAACATTAACAATAATTAGTGTTTTAATAACGCGTGTGACCTCCACGCGCCCTTATGATAGCAGTAATCCGTCTTCCCATACTCATAATAACGTTATCAATAAACTCTTGAGGCAGATTATTCCAGATCTCAACAAGAGCTGCTGTTGCTTGTTCGGGATTTTAGACTGCGGGAATCCTGGATCTTAATCGCCGACCTAACATGTCCCAGACATGTTCGATGGGATTAAGGTCTGGAAAATATGCTGGCCAATCCATTGCCATCAGAAAGTTCTCTCCGATTTGGGGGACGAATGATACGACATGTTGTTGTAGGATATCTTGGATATATCCATGTGCATTTAAAGCGCCATTAATAACAACCAACTCTCTTCGGGCTCCTAAACATATCCCACCCCAGACCATTACCGAACCTCCACCGAAGGAAACAGTAGGAGTAAAATTAAACTGTTCATTTGCTTCTCCTTGGCGGCGGTATAGTCTCTCCCTGCCATCGATAGAGTTAACGCAAAAGCGGCTCTCATCCGTAAAAAATTTGCCCACTTGTCATTTTTCCAATTTTCATGTTCCCTGGCAAAGTGTAACTAACCCGATGATGTCGCTGAAGTTGTGGAGCTTTCTTCGTTCTATAGGCCTTCAAACCGACTTCTTTGAGTCTTCTACTAATGGTCCGATCAGTTGTTCTTCTTCCACGTACTTCCTCCAGCTCGGTTTTTAATTGTGGCACTGTTCTACGCCTATTTCGTAGGGTTTGTAAGACTACAAATCTGTCATTTCTACCAGTGGTTATTCGTTTTCTGCCTTGGCCTGGTTTCCTTTTATACTCCCCAGTTTGCCTCCAACGTCTGACCTTACGGTAGATCGTGGATTTTTATTTTTCTAACACATCAGCAACATAAGAGTAAGATCTGCCATCTTCAAGTAGGAGTCATATCACTCATGTTGGAGTTTTAGCCATCCAAATTTTGAATCTGACTTTTGCCTAGCTTTGACAAAACCCGATGACATAAACAAAACTGTATTAAGAAATGGTGGCAAAAGATTATACCTGCAAAACAGATCTCGAACAGTACCTCAAATAAGAAGCCAACAAGAAATAAAAACGAAATATGTATCAACAGAAGGTTCATAGGAATAGCTATCAAAGTGAAAATGCGTTATTAAAACACTAATTATTGCTATTGTTGATGTTTAAATCGTTATTGTTCGTTAATTTATTGTTGTTGTTTTTCGTTTGGCCCGTTGGCCTTTAAACACGCTCCAAGTTATGCACTAAAGCACAAATTGGACCAGTCCTAAACCTGGATCAAGTGTGAAGGAAGGCATTCGAAAATAACATTTCACAAAATGGAAAACATGGAAAGGACTTTTATTTATCCCTGTATAGGTAATGGTAATACTGTCAGGAATGAAACTTAAAACTATAAAAATTTTAGATTTAATGGTTTCTATAACACATCAAAGATTAACGAAAATTCATTGACCCTTAAAAAGTAGGCCAATGCACTGTTTTTAACAAAACCCTGTATCATCATTCGAGGTATCCGAAAGAATAAAAAAGAAAATACTCAGGAAGGATCAATCTTTAATGTGACTCACTCTACAGTGTCCCAAAAATTGACAAAAAAACATTACTTTCTTGTTAGCCCTGTATATGACATTAGGACCAATTGTTTAAAATCAGCAATACCTCTAGCATATTCTTAAAGAACCAGGCTACAATTTAACAAAAAAAGTCAAAATCAAGTGAAGGGTTTAAAATAAAATTTAAGTCACACTTAGTGTAAATTTTGCCCGTTCCCCTAATTCTGCAGGCGTGTGTGATCTGAAATTAAAAAAAGAATGCATGTGGACCAGATATTTAGCGAAACTTCATCCGTAGAAAAAGGAAACCTACATAATAGCCTACATGCCTGCACGTGCACAGTGTATATCGTGGTCGTTTAAAGGACGCGCACCGCACGCTTGTCGACAAGTCTTAAGCTAGATTATATTGACCGTAGCACGTTGGTAAGTGGCTCAGTCTATCTCATTATATTGGCGCTCGCTTCGGGTTCGATCCCTGCAAAAGGAACTTTTATTTAATTTAATTTTATTCCTTAGGAACTCGCCTTGGGGTTAATGGCGGGTGACAAAAAGGCATTATGATAAAAAGTCTTTAATTATTTATTTTTTACACGTAACAAAAACGACCCCAAAGATATATTTTTTATGCAAATTCGCTGACGCGATTTGTAGAACATGGTATACATTTTTATTTTATGCAAATTCGCTGACAAGAATGGTAGAACGTCCCGTCCAACGATCGATACTTGTCAGTGAATGGTAGGCGAGTTTGACACGAACGAGATGGAAGAGTCGAAAATAAAATATGCATGGTTTGATTTTGGACAAAATTTGCCACCATGTAACTATCTCCTTCTGTCTTTACCAACGCCATACCTCCCAGTCTACTAACCTACATAGTGCATTAAGTACACGATGCATAACTCTCTCTCCTATTGTCTTTACCAACGCTATATCTCCCTCTCTATCTACTTCCGTTGCACGTTGTTTCCTCAACATTTTCATAAGACGTTCACCAGCTGTCAAGGTAGAAGAAGTTTCACTTCAATAACCCTTCTAACGTTTTTGCGTAAGTGTTCTCAAAAACAGAATTCTAACATTAAATTGCTTAAGATTAGCGGTTTCGGACTAAATGTTCATCATCAGGTCCCGTCCTGCTTCTTTTAAGTCGCTTTTCCATTAGCCATTGGTTACATAAATGTCTACAAACATGAAATATTTATGGAAAGAATTAGTGCGAAATCATCAACACCTCGACGAAAATGTTTGGCAAAAACCCTTCTAGCCTTTCTCCAGAGATCTTGTTCTCCACCTCTTTATAAAATATGTTACAATTTTATTGTATGGTATAGCTCGCAAATCTTTAGTGTCGCTATGTCCTTAAGTTTCAATTGCACCGTCTAAATATTTTCTATTTAAATTTTCATTGGTCCCCCTAATGACAAAAGGCCAATGCAACAATAAACATAATAAAAACAGTTAATGGCGACCACGAAGTGATCAAAACAATGGAGCAAAAACAATTAGGCCATTTTTCCCACGGCCAAAGCAAGTATCTTTTATTACCAACTTCATGGTGGTGTAGTGTTACCCATTGTTTACCGGCTCTCGAAAGAAACAAAAGTGAAGCGTTTAGACAGTGTTTTGTCTCTATTATTCGGAATCATTAAGGGATGAAGCACTTGCAACCCTTCCGTTCGCTCGAGTTTGAAGGGCTGCGGATAAGGTTGCAAATTTATATCAAATTTGTTTCGGCCTGATAAAAAAAACTTTAGGAATGTAGTTCAAGGCCAAATAAAATCCATAGAAAAACTATATTATATCATTCAGAGAAAATATTATATTTATTTATGCGAAACCATATTATATTTTGCCGCAAATTTTGTAAAACATTATTAGACATGTGACCAACTAAAAATTGAGGACATTCACTTGTGTAAACGCGTATAAATTCAAACATACGCTTTTCATTCGTAACGGTTACGTGTATCCACCTTCTTCCAATAGTAGACGCCATGTAATAGCCAGTACCATTGCCTCGTAAAATCGGGCATTGCAGTTGTGCAAACTGGGACGATCTAAGAAAGTTCTACCTAGATATTCCTTAGGCCTGTTCATTTCGTCTGCTCTCACTACTCTAAGCGGCTTGGAGCAGGTGATCGATGTTCACTTGGTTCGAGCAGCTGATATTTTTTGTTCACTTGGGATGGAGCACTGTGCTTGAGATCACTTAGATCATGCTCTACTTGCGCCTAGTCTGGAGACGGAGCAGTTAGAGCAAAAGCAGAAAGATGACAGATAATCAACTAAAACCGCGGAATATAAAATAATAATATGACCCCACTTTTTAAATTTTGAAAAGCTGAAAGGCATCGTGGTCTTTTTTGAGAAAAATGTGCCTATATATAAAATATCCTATCCACGTGCTGTCTTAACAAAAAGCGCGTTCATTTGGGGTAGCAAGCTAGGAAGTCGTCCGAGCAGGAAATATCTGCTTGGAGTGCAGTTATGGCATTTCGTGTTCTGCTCCAAGCTGATTTATTTGATTTTCCGACCAGGTTGAGCAAAGCCAAATGAACAGGCCTCTAGGCTCGATGTCTGCTTTGGCACTGACTACCTGTCAGTCTGCTGCGAAGAGATTACGCAAGAAATCTCCTCAGGAATGCAAGCATACATCGCAAATTCCCTCATGTTACTATCAAGAGGAAAGCTCAGGTTTGATATAAGATGCGAAAGAGCTATAGGTAGGAAACAGCAAGCCTACAAGTACTGGAAGCAAAATCAGACCGTTGAAAATCTGAATTATTTTGCCGAAGCGAGAAATCAATGCAAACGTGTGATTGACGAAACAAATGAGAAACAGAATCAAACGATCAGGAATAAGCTCTTGCAATGCCCTAGTGGCTCCGGGAATTTCTGGTCGGTAGCAAAGGCAGTAAGTATTAATTTTACAAAAACGTCTCTCACCTTTGACAAATGAACACGGCGTCACGGCGACTAGCGACTACAGCCGAGGAAAAAGAAATTATGCTCGCCACAATGTTTTCATCGCACTCTACTGAGGTAACCCGCCTATTTAAAATATTATTTCATTAGACCTTATACATTCGGTTTTGGGACACCCCATATGGTCGGGATCAACAAGTGTTTTTATTATTGCTTAAAACCATAAAGAAGGGTGTGATATCTAAATTAACCACTTTTAATAAACTGTATAATATAGGGTGGTGAGATAAATTGAAACATGTATTCGGTTTGATATAATTTAATAAGGCAGGTGTAAATTGCATTTAAATGTGATAGATATAAATAAACAGTGTTTTCTATGTTAAATAGAAATTATATATGTACAATTCTTAGACTAAAACTTCCAATCATTCATCATTCGTTCATTCAAGTATAAAACTAATATTACAACAAGGTTTCTTAACATTAGAAATACCTACTAAAAAGTCTTGATTGTTTGATTTAAAATGAGTGTTTTATCTTTCTTATTTTACTACTTTTTGTTCTCCAACTTAGCAACTTTCACACAGCGTACCTTTTCACTATGACTGCTTTACCTGACTTCAACGGGAAGAGATTTTACTCAGTTATTTTCCAAACTTAACTTTTGTGTTTACGGAAATCATAAATCCAGCTTTTACATTGCTTACAGAAATTCGACCATGAATTTCAAGCCGCCATCTTCTGTTCCATATTCCACAGCACAAGGGACGCTATATATCTTTCTGAATTCGAAGAATTGCTTAAACAAGCTCATAAGGAGGTCTTTGTCCCACCTTGGACAAAGATAACTGAGGTGCACGAAATATTCTCTAATATTTGTGCATACAAGAGAAATTGTCCCAAAAAGGAATTTGACCTTTTGGCGCGAAGAGGCACTTGCTAGAGCTCGGTGAGGATACCGATCTAGCGACGTGGAGCGTTAGCAAAGCACTGACTATTGAATTTCTTTCTTCGAGCGGGTCACCTACTGGGGCCACGGTCAAATAAAAAGTGGGGATTGGCACTTTGCCGAATTCGTTTGAGATTAAAAGGGTAGAAACGGTTTTCTTTCTTTATTTGACAGATTGATTGTTCACAATGCTGACGGAGACAAAAATACATTGAATTGAAAACGATTAAGAACGATTTCCTTTCCGAGTGAAAGTTGGCTCTATTGTAATCTATTATATTGACAGCACTGCTTGTACAGGATCGCATTAAGGGATCGTCCCTCTAGGTTTGGACTAAGGGGTTTTGAAGAACAGGCATTTGTACCCGGGGTGAAATAAATCTATTTTGAGTTTAATTATGGTATGGTATATGTAAAAAAAGAAAAAGAGAAAAAGAAGTCATAAATTGAAGTCGGGTTTTGCGAGGTTTTTCGAAGAGATCTGAAAGCGTATCGCTCGAGAACGGAGATAGATAGTCAAAAGCCGGTACAGTGTACGGTTTATTTTGGTGAATTGTTTTGCTTTTGTGTTTTAACATGTCATTACAGGTCAGTAAAACGAAATTTATAAAATTGTTATTAACATAATTTGTGTAAGTATTTCTTTTATTCTCACGTATAATTCATATTTGATGGCATAACCTGTGTATATGTTTAATGAAATCGTTTTTGCTGTGAATAGCCCTGCTTTAAATTAAAACAAAAATGTATTGCTTGCTGTCTTTTCGTGCTGGAATTTTGGTTTTAGTATGACTGTGATTGCAAGTAAGAGCCTTTGTGAAATTACTAACATTTACTTACCCTGAAGGGTGAATATACTAGTTACAAATGAAATGATCATTCTAGAGATATTGGCCCTAATTTCAACTTTAGTTGAGTAGCCTCCGTAACCAGGACCTCAGTACCTGCCAGCGGCGACTGGCTAACTAACAACACTCTTCGGCAGTGTAGTGGTTATCTGATCCGCCTGACATGCGGGAGACTCGGGTTCGATTCCAGGCCGGAGAGCTATCTCTTCAGTTTTAAATGTACTATCACGAGTGTGGAACTACGAATTGTGGCGCGGGAGACAGTAATTTAATTAATTATTATACTAATAAAGGTTATACAGCATAATTCGGTTTAGGAATTTTTTTCATTTACTTTTATTGTCATCTTAAACATTCACAAGTGAACATTGACAACGTCAGTGTATAAAACAAATTGAAAATGATACAAAAAGAGTCGACCATAGCACCCTATAAATAATAATCATGAACAAATAAAAACAACAGATCGTTAACAAACAAGCCTTACAACAACTTACACAATAAATTATACAATTTATACAATTCAGAGCAGCGAACAGCTTAACCCATTTAAAGCGCAAAATTGGTTCCCCAAAAAGTCATTTAGTGAACAACATTCATTATATATTAGAAACCTCTTCATATGATGCCTAAACGATTCCCTACTCTGAATGGCTTTAATGTCATTGGGCAAAGAATTATACACCTTAATGCAGCTCAGTAAAGGACCGTTATGAAATAGAGATGTTCGGTGAACAGGAACAACCAAATCACCTCTACCCCTAGTATTGACATTATTAGAGACGTCGCCAATCTTAACAAACAGTAAAATTAGATCTAGCAAACAAAGCGCAACTATATATAAACAAAGATGGTACGGTCATGATATATAAGTTTTTGAATTTGCCCCTACAAGAATCTCTGTAATACATTCCTAACATAATTCGAACTATCGAATTTAGATCGAGGGTTTCTCTGCCGAACTCTTTCCCCTCGTGAATTCCAGGCTGAGTCCGGCATGCTTTTCTTTAATAAATTAGGTGTATTAGGAATCTGTGTGTTTTAATTTACATGACGCACCTTTCCCTCAATTTTCCCTAATTTTGTTACCGTCGGACGCATTAGAAGTAAGTAAAAGTGTGTAAGATATAATAATAATAACACAACGTAGGGATTGGTTATATTTTTAATCTATTTTGACAGTCATTGGCAAAATAAAGACAGAGCACAACTTTACTTATCTCCATCAACTATGTTGAACAGGCCCGGGTAGGTTATACTACACTACCTTAAACGTTCCCCAAGGCAATGTTTTCCCCACCATATCGAATATCAACACTACCATGCGCCGGTCTCATATGAAAAGGGTGCAAGTCCATAATTGACGAAAATTTAGATTTTGGTGCCATCTATTAGATAAACGTGTTTTCTATCCAATAAACTTCCCAGTTTACGCAAAACTTTTTAGATGTCTCAAAAAAATCGGTGTTAAATTTTTGTACAAGTCCCGCCTCCCACATCGTTGACAGCAACATGAAATATGCACAAGTCCATCAGTTAACGTTCATTTTTATACGCCGACGGATTGTTAAAGTTTTTATCGATTTATTAATTTATGAAGAAAGAAATTGAGAAAACTGTTGTGGTGTGCTTGGTGTAACTATTATTAGCAGCTCTTTATTTGTTTTTTTAGTTAAAACACATTATTATACTACTTTAAAAGATATTTAAAACCTATTGGGACTTATGCAATTCTAATTTTAACAGAATTTCCATTCTCGGTTGGAGTTATGCAGTTTTCACATTTTCAGTCGTAGCATCTTGCTATTGGCGCGAACCTACGTATACAGGTTGAAAAAAAAATTGGCGCAGGCGCATTTGCACTCTATTTAGACCCTACCATAAGTCTGTAAAAGAATTTTTGAAAAAAATTCAAAAATAAATGAAAACCACATATTGCATAATTACCTAGTAAAGTATACAATAAAAATTTTATATACCTATATTATAATTATTATTATTATTATTTCTTTACAGCATGACTCTACAATCAAGAAGCTATAAAATACTTGCCACTGTTTTGAAATAAAATGTCCCTAAAAACCCAAAAAAATACTGGGCAAGAACCCACAGGCAGTGCGCACCCTGGACGTCCCTGGAGAAGAAGAAAATGGAAAAATAACAGTGGTGAGCAATATTTGTCTGAGCTCACCTCAATCTCTTCTTCTTGTTTGGCTCTACAACTCGGCGTGAGTCTTGGCCGCATTCACTATTGCCCTCCATCCTTGGCGGTGTTGTGTCTCTATTTCCCACAGTCTAATGCCCATCTTCCTAAGGTCTGCCGTTACAGCGTTCCTCCATCGATATCTGGGGGTCCCACTAGTCTTCTGCCAACCGGTCTCTCTCAAAAAGCTGTGTTTACAAGGCGCTGATCATCGCTCCTTATTACATGACCTGCCCATCTAAGCCTATTAGCCTTTATATGCCTAGTAAGGCTATCTTTCCCAAATAGTTGTTGGAGTTCATGATTAAGTCGACGCCTCCATTCTTGCGTGTTAGCATCCTTACAAGGAGCGTAGAATCTTACGTTCCCATACCAGCAGTTTATTAATTTCTTTTTGGTTAAGAGTCCAAGTCTCGATTCCGTATGTCACCACAGGGCGGATTATGGTCTTGTAATTGCGAATCTTGGCATTCCTGGAGAGAAGCCTAGATTTTATTAAGTGTTGCATGGAGTAAAAGGTCCTGTTTGCCGCGACTCTTCTGGCTGCCACATCTTTCTCAACACGGTTATCCTGGCTAATTATCGCTCCCAGGTACTTGAATTCCTTTACAACTTCAAGGTTGTGGTCGTTAATATAAACGTTCTGCCTGACCCTATTTCTGGCATTTCTTGACATTACCATATATTTAGTCTTGTCCTCGTTGACTTTGAGGCCCATTTACAGTGCAGCTTCCTCAAAACGACAGAAAATTCCACATACATCTCGCGTGGACTGAGCTGTGGTATCGACATCGTCAGCGAATGCTAGAACAATCTTCGATCCTCGTGCCGAATTGCTTGTCATTAAGTCTGATTCAACTTTTCGCATTGAATATTCTAAAGCTATGTTGAATAGCAGGGGGGTAGTGGGTCTCCCTGTCTTAAGCCGGAATTAATATTAAATGTTTCTGAGCTGTGACATCCTACTCGTATTCGTGCCTAAGATTTGCCGACGCACATCTGCGTCATTGACACCAATTTCTTTGGGATACCCATTTCGGTCATTGCTGACCATAGTACTTTCCGGTTGATAGAATCATAGGCCTGTTGAAAATCTACGAAAATCTGGTGCACATCTTGGTTAAACTCCTAATATTTCTCGAGTATCTGTTTAATGGTGAATATCTGATCAACTCACCTCAATACCGCAACAAAATCTCGCCGCTAAGTCAGAATCACACATTTCTCGATTGTGACTTAACTATTCTTCTATTAGATTCATTATTTGAAGAATGTGGTTTTTCTGTGGATAACCACTATACAATTACGACTGGCATTCGTTCTGCTATGAATAAACCGACTGATATCGCAGCACCGAAAATTAAAAAGATACCGAAAGTAACTGAAAATTAAAGTTCCATTGAAGAGGGAGATCAAAATAAACAAGTTGAGAATGGAGTTGAGGGTTTACGTAATGCATGACTTGCAGAAGGGGTAGAAAATACAATACTGCGGAAGAAGACCCACACTTTGAAAAATTTGGTATTCCGATGGATGGAGATAATAGTAATACAAGTAGTAGTGCTATGAATTAAAGTGATATCAGTGAAGCCAAACTTGAAGAAAACCTAAGAGAAACTAAAAGTCAAAGTTTCATTGAGGTATTAGAATAAACAAGTTGAGAATAAAATTGGAACTTTAGCTTATGAATGGGCTGCAGCGGAGGACGAAAATACAACTACGGATGAAAACGAGAATAATAGAGAAGGTGGAAAGCGTAAAAGAAAGAAAGCTAGACTAAGTAGTCATTCAAAATCAAAATCATTTATTGTCCAGTTCGCTCTTTTGTATTCATCTCTGGAATCTGCGTCATATTATTTATGTATAAGTTTTTTGTAGATTTCCTTTTTCTCCTTGATCTACTGCTCTATTTCATCATCCCACCAATAAGTACTCTTCTTCCGTATTTCTGTTCCTAGTGCCTCTTGAGCCGCTTCTGTGATACATCTTTTAATATGCTCGTACTCCTTTTCTGTTGTTCTCTTCGTTTGAACAAGCTTTTTTTCTAGGCGTTTCATATACAAATGTTTTGTACTGTCTAGACTGTCAAGATTGTATCTAAGTACTTTGAGTTTGTTGTTTTGGGTTTTGTCAGTTCGGTTCTGAAGCATATACGAATGGTACGTATATTTTTGATGTTACAAGGCAGTGATCGGATCCACAAACGGCGCCCCTTTTGACTCTTACGTCTTGGACTTTTATACCCGAATGTTGGCGTACTATAAGGTAATCAATTATTGACCTGAGCCCTCGTGTATGTTGGTACCAAGTGTACTTGTGTTAATACTTATTAGCCTCTGTCCGTTATCGTTTAGGGTTTCTTCTCCGTGCCTACCTACTATCGGGCCATTTCGATGTCTACCTACCCTGGCATTTAAATCTCCCGCTATGACTATTTCGTGAGACTTAGGAATTTGTTCGATGATGTTTATGAGGAACTCTTCGAAGTTGTCTTTACATTGGACCGTCGCATCGTCGTTTAACCCATATATGTACTCCTAAGATTGTTATCACTCTTCCTCTAATTTGTAGCGTCACCTTTTTAGTGCGTTCATTAAGTGGCTCCCGGAATAGTTGCACCACACAAATGATACAACATATTTTTCATCTTTGAATTATTTACAGTGCGTTCAGTGACAAACCACCTGCTCTTGGATGGCCGGCGAAATCTCCAGATTCGACACCGCTTGAAAAGCGTACTTGGTTGTTACTAGTCGTTTTTGTACCAGTTCATACTAGCAATAGCCTATTTGCTCACCCTATTAATAATTTATCAAATATCTTGCTTTTGTTAAGTAAAACGAACGCCGGTTTTTTAACAACGTCCATGGAAATTAACATTTCATAAACGAAAGAAAAGAGTCAAGGCGCCTTGCGACTATGTTCTTGTGGACTGTCGACTGTCTTTCAAGTTCACTTGGTTTTAAACGTGTTGATTTTCATTAATATTTTGACAAGTTTTTCGAATATTTGCCGAAGCATAAGTCGGGTTTTCCCGTTACCAAAGTATTAATATTAATCTTACAGAATGAATCGCTTTGAAAAAATCATCCAATTCGATTTTTAAGTGCGTTTAGGCGCATATATTATGGTCCGATAGCTTTTGCGAATATTGGCAACGTCGTGTTTACTATGTTGCATGTTTTGATTTGTTTTTTTTTAATTTCTTCATGTCAGCGGCGGCGGCGTTTCGTTATAAGGACATGCATTAATACATTTATTTATGTACATACCTATTCAGTGACTAAAGCGTATTTCAGTTAATATTATTTCAAACTTGAAAACAGTGATTGTAGTGGATTCATAAATAGCTTTTAAGTAAAGCCACATTAAAACATAGTTATGAAAAATTATCTGAAAAAACAGAATTACGATAGGAAGTAAGTAGGTACCCAGTTTTCACATAAGGTATTGTTTTGCTTCAGAAGTACCTACCTGTAAAATACGCTAAAAAAAAAATTTTCTAAAAATACGCATTCCCCTAATTTTCGCTAACATTGGCAACATTGTGTCTATGTTGTCATTGGCTAAAATATTATCCTTTTCTGATATGCTCGTGTCCGTGGCGTCTCATCCCAAGATAAAACAATAAAATTTTGGAAATATGTATTGTTTATCTATTCAACAATACTCCCCTTCTATTTAATCCGGTTTCAAATTTAAAAAATGATGTGACTGTTTTTGGCAATAAAATTAATTTTGTATTGGATACCATGACTTTAACTTCAAGTTATTAGCTATGTTGGATGCACTTTTGTCAGAGGCCTAATGTCTCAAGACCAAACATTAATATGAAAGATATATTTTAATTTGATATTTGGTCATAACTCAGCGCTATTTAAAAATTTTGTCATGCGTGGCATTAATTTTTACCCTTAAGCAAAAATCAACTTTTCGCATCGCCTCTGAATATGGTCCAATTTTCGTTCGTTTTTTATGAAATTTTAACCTTGAGATTTTCTACAATAACAAATCGGAAATTAAGCCAATTATTTTCCATTTGATAATTTGATTTGATAATAATTCGGTCAGTCACTGTATATTTGACAAGAAACCGTTTGGCCAATAAAAACATCATTTCTGCTAACATTGGCAGCGTTATGTTTACTGTCATTCTCGTTTTGATTGGCTAGAATATTAGCTCTGATGGATGCGCTGTTGCTAGTGGCGTATCGCCACGAAACTAAGCATTAATGTGTAATTAAAAATAAGAATAATTCAATTTAGTTTTCGGTGATAATTCAAATCACAGATTGTGGGTGATGTCAAAAG
>MU185448.1:72698-112857 GCA_016904865.1 Pissodes strobi | reverse complement strand
CTTACGCAATATTTTAGTGTTGGCATATGCAAAGACTTTCTACAGGAGCAAATCATAAATGAAGTGCTTTATTTTCCAATTGGTGCAATAATTCTGGAAGGGACTGTATATTTGACAAAAAAACCGTTTACCCAATAAGAAGTAATTTCTGCAAACATTGGCAATGTTGTGTTTACAGTGATTCTTGTTTTGGTTGGCTAGAAGAGTAGCTTTGCTGGATGCGTTGCTGCCAGTGGCGTATCGCCTCGGCACTAAACATTAATAAATATGCACAGTTTTATTTTCATTTTGGGCTTTGGGCAGTGAGTTATGTCAGAACACAAAATAAAGTTTACGAATCTCGCCTGAATATAAAAGAATTTTAATTTTTCTTTCGAAAAATTATAGTGTTGGCATATGCAGAGACTTTGTACAGAAACAAAATTGAAAACCCTAAACCCTATTTGTTGCGGCTATTCGGGCGGCCACTGTATATTTAACGAAAAGTAGTTTATTTAATGAAAACGTAATTTTTGTAAAGTTGGCAATGCAGCATTTAGTATGATTCTTCTTTTGATTGGCTAACATGTTAGCTTTATTGATGATGCACTCTGGCCAGTGGCGTATCGCCACCACATTAATATTTTAGACAATTTATTTTATTCGTTACAGGCTATACGTTATATCAAAACATTTTAAAGTTAATTGTTATGGCTGTGATTTTTTTTGCAATTTTACTGTTCAGAAATACATAAACTTTTAACAGGAAAAGATTGAGGTATCAAGCAAATGTGTAAACAAAGTATTTTTTAAAACAATAATGTATTTTATAATTAATTTACAAATATGAGTCATGAAGTTTAAAAAAATTTAAATCTATATAATCAGATGTAAATATACTTTATGAAATTGTTTGAAATACAGTTTTTTCTTTTAAAAAAATTGACTAGTAATGAGAATTAAAACTAATGTAAAAAATTTAAAAAAATTGAATTAATAAGTAAGACGATTACAGTGGTCCTTACAAATTTATTCCTCTTCTGATTGGCTAATACTCAGCTTGTCCAACTATCCTGGAACCATGCAACCGTATTGGGACTCCTACTGGAATCTGCTTCTGCCTATTCCCAAGTTCAATTGACTTGAGGTGATCTAGGACTTAAAGGCCGAGTATCTGCTCCCTCTACCGGTCTGCTATAACAACGTGGACGGACACCTGATGCTTGACAAGCCCGATGTTTTTTTTTTCAGCCAATTCGGGAATTTTGTATACATGGAAACCGTTAATTAAAAAATTATTCAGGGAAATATCCTGTGGACCTCAGTTAGACGATTTCACAGGAGGAAGTAATCAACAATTTGAAAATATACTGGTTAAAGCAGCTATAATCAAAAACTTAAATTACAATTTTAAGTTGAGCAAACTTATAAATAACTACGGTTAAGCAAAGTTATAAATAGCTACTGTTAGTCAAGATATTCTTTTTCTTTACTTTAAGACATGAAATTCAAAAGAAATTATGACTGAAATTTAAAATTCAAAAGAAAATGATGGAACTACGTTCCAAACAGTGACTCTCGGCAAATTTAAATAAAAGACAACTTGAATTGAATTATAGATAGAAAAATAGAGGTATTACAACCTCTCTATAACCGAGTCTTATAACTCAAAATAAGTAATTTCTATTACTCTTCTATATGGCCCTTGGCACATAAACGATAATTGAGTGTAATTACACCTCAATTAATTAAAGATAAAGACAAGGTAATCACTATCTCGCATTGAGATATGAATTAAGATAAAAGATAAAGAAAAAAAACAGGTAAATTTACACATGTGAGCTCAACCTCTCATAAATGCAAATTAACGTCGGTACATCAGTGTCGAGACGCGACAGGGCAAGTTCTAATAATTATATGCTTGATGTTACAAATAAACTGAAACATGATTGAAATAAGCCTGAAAAGAAAAAATGTTAAACCAGCAAAATTATGAGGGAAAATTCGAAGAAATTCTACTGAAAATTCAATTTACTACTTTCGCAGGAATATATAGAATTCAAGAATTTTTCAAACAATACTGTTCAATTTAAATGGAAATACGTAAAACAATGTGCGTGACCGCTAAACGATGAAATAATTACGTTCTCTGTAAATTTGGATTAAACCTCTATCAAATTACATGAATTTGACCAATGAGAGACGAAATTATTCACCAATAAATGGGTATTTTTACCGAACGGTCACTAAAAAAAATTAAGATTATTGAAGTTGTAAGTTAATCAAAAGTGTAATATAAAAATGCTAATTTCTTGCTTAAGCAGAATATGATTAAGTGAATCAGAAACAATTATTAATTATGTATATTATGCGAAATATAAGCAAGATGAATAAAATATGTCAGGATCAAAAACTAGCACTTACCCAGTCACGCGTCACCAACAAGATAAACGAACTTCCTTTCAAAATTCAAGACGTTCAACCAATTCTGATTTTCGATATTCTCATTGGATCATTTAGATCATGTGACCACTACTATGTGTCATGCAGCGTCAAATCAAAGAAATACACAATATATACTAAATATAGTAATCCGTATTAAATTAAATGCATAAATGGTAGGTATTAAATAGCGAACTACGCTTTCCAATTACCCACTACATGAGATAAGGCCATCTCCAAATAGATGTCACTACTCAATATAGAAATCTATAGCGACACGAATCCGCAAATTGTAGGTATAAACCAGCATACCTGTTCTTCTTAAATAATTAGTTGCACGAAACATACCCATTCACGAATAGATGTCACAGGTTGCACTCGAGCGACTTTCCAAGAAGATGGGTAATTCCCTTTTTGAAAAAAATGGGTGTTAGTTCATTGGCACAGTTCCTTAACTCGATGACAGGTTCCGTCTGGGCCTGATGCCTTTTGCATATCTAGTTCTTTGAAGATTTTACGAATATCACGGTAATGAAACTTAACTTCTGCCATGCTAGTGTTGATGTCTGATATGGTGGGAGAACAATCCAGTGATCAAATAAGAGATATATGAACAAGAATAGAGATAGCTAGATCAACATTTGTGAAGATGACAACGTTATTTACTAGTCGGGATATTAAGATAGGACTTAGGATGAGGATGCTCCACTGCACGTATTCTCCGCGCTCTTGTGTGGAGTTGAAGCTTGGACCTTCAAGAAGAATCACATGGACAGACTACAAGTCTTTAAAATGTGGTTTTACCATTGAATGTGGCGTATAGGGGATACGCAGATAATATCACTAATACGGAAGTCCTAAATCGGATGCAAAAAGAATGAGAAATCATTTACACCGTAGAAAGAAGAAGAATTGTGTCATATAATGAGAGGATTCAAATACATACTTTTGCAGCTGATAGTTTAGGGAAGGAGGAATGTGTATAGACGTCGTGTGTCCTGGCTGAAAAACCTAAGAGACTGGCTTAATTGCAGCAATGTTCAACTGCTCCGAGCTGCACTCAATAAAGTAGATGTGATCATAGATGCACCGTAAGAAGAAGAAGATTGGTGTTGCGTCTAACTAACTATTCTGCTATTGTACCTATTTTTTACCCAATATGATCTAGGCTCTTTAGCTTTTTCGATCATTACTGCATTTTGCCGAATTTTGTGTTTGCTACTTTTAATACCCCTTTTTAAATTCAATTGGAACTTTACCTGCTGTTTTGTCCAATGAATTTTAACATTTTCTTATTGTCTATGTAAAATTTCAAATATATTATTTTTTATCTGAGGGTCTCAACGCAAACCAGTATCAAACGTGTTTGAAATATGGGCACAACTATTAAGGCTTATCAGCCAAACACAAAGCTTATATGCAATGGTTCAGTCTTTGGCCTGACTTGGGCTTTGGTCGCTTTCGATCTTAGTTGATGTGATGTAGGTAATTAATTTCTTAGAGATCTATTTTGAAGAATTTGAGCTGGACAGGTTTGTAGTGATATAATTTCATTGCTTTATATTCCACTAAAGATTCTCGAAAATCTGCATTACCTTCTAAGTTTTTCCTTAAAATTTGTTTTGAAATGTTTATAGCTTTCTCTGCAAGATTATTATCATCATCATCCCAAAGAACACGAAATAAGGCAATTTAAAGATATTTTTGATTTAAAAGCAAAAAACGGTCAAACAAGTGAAGTTTGTTTTCAAGGGGGAAATAATCTGCGAATATTTTCCAAACCCCAAGTTCAAACCCCACGCGGGGATAACATGCACCCTTAAAATCTTAAATGGAATGAGGGGTCGAGTGGTACCTCATTTGAAAGGTTATTAAAGCCCCTTTTCAACGCTGCCTCATTTTTTGAAATGTGGTTCAAAATTTCGTGCAAAATTGCGCTTTCAATTCTACGATAGAGAAGGTTGAAATACTTGAAACTTTTTTGGGCTTGGCAAAGAATGTGCCAATAGAACAGAACAGTTATTTAATGACCAACATCCAGACAAACATGTCAATAGAAAATACGTGCTAAAATTAGTAGCTAAATTTAGAGAAACTGGAAGTGTTCTTAGAGAGTAGTTTTCTGGTGGTACTATGTCGACAGACCTCATAAAACGACTTCTGGACTTTAGCCGGCTACCCTTGTAGTTCCTCGAGCTGGTGTAAGGGGTGCCTTTCATCAAACTTTTATTTAAACCTTGTCAGATATTGGGTGCTGTATATTCGGTCGTCCGGAGATGCAAAACCCACTGGTTGGTATAGTAATGGTAATGGAGTAGCTTTCATGCAGCCGGTGATTATTCGGCCGTGTCATTTAATGCCGTTGTGACTTCTTTTACATGTTTGGATCTACCCCATACTGGACAGGCATGCTCCGCTGTCGAGAAACACATGGCTTCAGCTGTTGTTCTTAACCCCTTTGAGTTTGCTCTCCACTTGCTCCCTGTCAGTTTTTTAAGGGGGTTGTTCCTGGTAGTGACTTTCTGCTCGGTGTTTTGGCAGTGGTATTTGTACGTGAGAGACCGATCGAGAACAACTCCGAGGTATCTAGGTTTGTTTGTGTGCTCTAGTGTTTGCCCCTCCCAGGGCACTTTGAGGTTTTTATTTGCCAGATGGGTATTTAGATGGAAGGCCGACACCTCAGTTTTAGTAGGGTTTGGTTTTAGTGAGCTATGCCTGTAGTAGTCTGACATCATTTTTAGGGCTTCTTCAAGTTTTATTCCCACTTGGGCATGAGTTTTGCCTTGTAGGGCAATGCCAAGGTCGTCAGCATATATAAAATGTTTTGCTTGGGGATGTATTGGTTGATCGTTGGTGTATATGTTTAAAAGAGAAGGGGCCAGTAAACTCCTCTGTGGTAAACCTATTCTTTGTGTTCTCCATCTGTTTTTTTCATTTAGCATGACGTAGAAGCGTCTGTTACCTAACAGTGACTCGAATTTTCTGGTGAGGTTGTAGTCCGTTAATATGTCGTATACCTTGGTCAAAAGTGTCTTATGATTGATGGTGTCATAAGCTGCTGTGAGGTCGACCAATGCCACTCCTGTCATTACTTTCCGCTCAAAACCGTCTTCTATAAGTTCGGTAATGTTCAATACCTGGCCTCTACAGGATTTTCCTGGCCTGAAGTCCGCTTGTTGGGGGAATAAGTTTTGAGTCTAGATGGTCCTGGATGCGGTTTAGAATAAGACGTTCGTAGAGCTTGAAGAGGTGACATAACCGGTATATCGGACGGTAACTGCTCGGTAGCTCTGGATCATTTCCGGGCTCGAGAAGCGCAATTACTTTTGATTTACGCCATTGTTTTGGTATTTGACAAGTATTCTTACAGTTGTCATAAAGGTCTGATAGCCATATTTTTCTCTTAGGGTCGAAGTGTTTGATTTGTTCTGTTAACATCTCATCCACCCCAGGCGATTTTTCATTTTTCATGCTGTTTATCCCCTTTTCAAACTCTACGATGGTAAATGGCTTTTTGAGTAGGTTTGTTCCATCTCCGTTCTCCTTAAATTTTTGGGGCTTTGCATTTGCTGGTTTTGCCATTTAAGAGAAGTAGGTGGGCAAACGTTTGGACTCACTGCACATAGTTGTTTGATTTGTGTGGGGTCCCCATTAAGTTTTTTTTACTGTATTCCAAGCCCGCTTACTGCTGTGTGTGGAATCCATTCTTTCGAGGGTTTCACTCCATTTTTTTACTCTTGCAGCACTAAGTATTTGTTGTAGTTTTCTGCCTATTGTGCTTTCACTAAATGTGTCCTTATTGTATGCTCCTGTGTATTGCGACATTACGGTTTTTGCTTCGTCATTCAGCCCTGATATATAGTGTTGTTGACATCCTCTAGGTATATGTTTCCGAGAGATGAATTTCACATATTCCACAAATGTGTCGTAGTTTTCTGGTATTGCGGCTAAGCTTTGGACCTTTCTGTCAAGGTTATTTGTGTATTTTGTCCAGTCGGCTTTCTTAAAGTTAAATCTACGTTTGAAGGGGATTTAAGGAGTTATAATATCACTGTAGAAGCGTATTCCTACAGGCCTGTGTTGTGTTTTTGGGATCGGTCTATATGCTTCCTTAACACATCGGGTCTCTAGTGCTGTACTAGTGAACGTGACGTCATGGTTGTATCCTTTGTTCCATATTTTGCTCTGAAAGGATTACGGAAGCTTTAGGTCATGCATCAGTGCCAGGTTCTCTTGTTCAGCCCATTCCTCTACTGAGTCACCACTTTTGTCTGTAGATCGGTAGCCCCACAGAACGTTGTGGCTGTTGAAGTCTCCTAGCACAAACTTTATCCTCTGGGAAGTGAAGTTTCCTGGAGGAGTAAAGAGCAAATCTTTTCCGGGCGGCTTATATATAGGGGTAACTGTGAATTTTCCGACTTCGATTGTATGCACTTCGGTCTCATTAGGGTATTGTTTTTCCAGCTGATCTCACTAAGATATCGCTCCTAACCAGGATATCACTGCCGTGTTTGGCACTTGGCTGTTCTATGACAAGCTGCATCCCATCGATCTTTGGGCTGTGTGCTGTTAGATCGCGATGGGTTTCTTGTGTGCACACTATGTCGCATCTGTGGGTTCTGCAAAAACAGCCAGAATTTCTTGCTTATTGTGGATAATTCCCTCGATATTTATGGTCACTATAGTTAGAGGTGGCTCTGAGAAGAGCCTTTGAGATTTTTGCTAGTCCATGTTTTGGTTCGCTTTGGATTCGGTGGTGCGTCAGATGTAAGTTTATTTTGTTTGAGACTTGTGAGGTTAGTTGTATATTACATCTTGCGTGGAGGCTCCTTTCGTACCCCCCATAGGCACAAGAATAAGTAAATGTAGTTTTCACAGGATACTGAAGTACCACAAGTTTCATCCTTACAATCTTCTGCTGATGCTAGAATTAAACGAAGATTATTACGACAAACATTTGCAATTCGGTGAAGGACTAAGTGAAATGCTTATTGTTAATCCACGTCTAATTGACAACATCTGATTTGCGATCGAATGTAAATTTTTCCTTAACGGCAAGGCAAAACGCCATAACTATCGCTACTAGTTTGATGTCAATCCTAGACAATTCCGTGAGGTTCATACTCAGTACCCTGAGAAATTGCATGTGTGGACTGCAATCTTTGGCAACTCTTTCGTTGCTTCGTCTTTTCTGCCTGGAAATTTGGATGGAAATATGTATCGGGATCTTTTGAAAAACGCCATAAATCCCAGGATAACCGAGATAATTGAGAATGGAAATCACTATTACCAAAATATCCTCGTTTTTTACAAAATGGAACTCCTTAACATTATGCAATATGTGCCCGGCAGTATCTTGATGAGATATTTCCTGGTCGCTGGATTGGAAGGAGGAGATCCTTCCAACTAGTTCACCGGATTTGTCACTTTTGGATAATTTATTATGGGCGCATCTGAAATCAAAAGCTTACGCCACTCAATCGGAGCCAAAGAATTGAGTGCCAGCTTATAATTCTATAATTATATTCTTGCATGGAAGCAGGCGGTGCACACTTTAAACATTTTATTCAATTAGTTGTTCTAAGGGGTATTAAAAATTCTATATTATTTAGTAACAATTAATAAAACCAAATTCTTCGGATAGTAAAAACTTGTTTACATTTTTTTTCTTATTTTCGACGATATTTCGATTCTTTAGGTCTAATAATGTATTAATAATTACATCCTGATTCCATTTTTTTACAAAAGTTTATTTTCAATTTTGCCTCAAATTTACAACCACATTCCAAAAAAGAGACAGCGATGAAGAGAGGCTTTAATATCCTTTTAAATGAGGTACCACTCGATCCCGCATTCCAATTAAGATTTAAGGGTGCATGCCACCCCCGCGTGGAGTTTGAACTTATAGGTTGGATAATATTTGCAGATTATTTCCCTTTCGAAAACAATCTTAACGTACATATTTGGTATTTTTTTGCTTTTAAAAAAAGAAATTGTCTTGTTTCGTTTTCGCTGGGACACCTTGTTTATACCATAGGCGATAATATAAACGCAACTAATTTCTAAATATTGCTTGGATCAAAGTGGTGTTTTAATTAGTTCGTACAACTTCTGATAATATGGAAAATCGACGTCATGATTAAAATTATTTCTTTTGATGTTAAGGGCAAACGCTGTTAAACTATGCTATCCTAAAAAAAGCGACGCCAATAAACAAAGCGATACAGCGCAACGCGGAAACATACGGGTAGAGAAAATTCACGCTCAATTTCCCATAAATCATAAATATTCATCGACATGAAAGCGATTTACCCTACATAAAACGCGAGCCATATTGCACAATAATTTAATTTTACAGTTATCTCTGTTACCGACACTATCTACATGCGTTTTTAATTGGTGTCGGTAATTACTACTGTGCCCTGTATAATTTTTAATGAGCTCGGATGCGTCACCTTTTTTTTTATCGGACAGCTTTATCTCAAGTAGATGCGTTTTAGATCGCCACTAGATTGCTACCCTTTTTGACCAGTTGTTGAGCTTGGCGATGCTAATTTTATTCGGTATCGGGGGGGTTGCTTTCATCATCTGTTGCCTATCTAATGTCCATTGTTTTAAGGGTAAAAATAATTATAGTTGTTTCGATAAAATATTATATTGTAATGCCACTGATTGAGCTATCTAGGGATCTCCAGAAGCAATGGAAACTATCACTTATACGAACATTAAAAAAATATGTTGTTCCTGGCATAACAGAACAGGCGTGTTGATTTTACCAATTAAAACTACTTTAATGATCTCCTGATGATCCTAACATGGTTAACGAAACGTGCGTTGAGTGCAAAAAATTTATTTCGGTATTGTGGATAAAATTGTGCTGTAGTGCATTTTGCCGAAGGTTCCAAATCCCAATTTAACTGAAAGTAAATTTAAAGGAGATTTCGTTTATACTCGAAAAAATGAAGTGAGCTTAAAATAAGTGAATACTTCATCAATAGATCAGTGAAATAAAAGTATTTTTTTGCATTCTGTGTTTTGAAATTACTTACCTCGAAAACTCCTAAAATACCGGTAGAAACCGCTGCTTATTGCTTGAAAAATGTCCGATCCTTGTCTATTTTCCCATCTTCCATTCGTTTAAATGAGAATTCAGGCAAATAAATCTACTTACTTTCTTACTTACCACAAAAAGTATAATAATAATAATAATAATAACAGTAATAATAATAATAATAATAATAATAATAATAATAATAATAATATATACCTTTTATTCAGAAAAAAAAATCACAGTCCTTCACAAAGATGCAACCGGGGGGGACATTGAAAATGCCGAAGCAAAATGCAACGCTTATTACATTTGAGATCTGAGAAAGCTCATAATTGTGTGAAAATATATAGTTGATAGAAGTTTGGGAGAGTTCAGGTTAGATTACGTAAGTTTAGTTTACTAAAATATACCAAATACATGTATATTACTACTTCAAGTCTCGTTCTTTTTTACAATTTATAACGTTATAAGTGTGGTTGCAAAAAGCAAAAGACCATGCATTCGATTCGTCTCACATTCCTCGAGCTAACAATATGAAACACCATCACTAGTCTGTCGTGAGAAACTAAAAGATACCTTCACCCACCCTTAACATAATATAATGTAAAAATGACTTGTAGCAGATTACGCAAGTTTAGTTTACCAAAATATACCACATAAATACAATACATATTACCTCAAGTTTTGTTCGTTTTTACTATTTTTAACATTAGTGGTGGTTGTAAAAACTGCATTCGATTCGGCTCTCAATCCCCGATCTAACGGGATTAGTTTCACTTAATATCAACTTATTAAAGTCATTTGAGTTAGTTCCAATACGCTATAATCACTTTAATAGATTTGGTTAGGTTTGGTTAGTCATCTAATCAATTTTCGGTTAGTTTCTCTTAGTCGCAACTTTATTTTTTCTTATTTGAGACGGTTCCATTACGTTATAATCAATTTTAATCGATTTGGTTACTTTTGGTTAGTTGTCCAATCAACTTTCTGATAGTTTCCCATAGTTTTAAGTTATTTGAGTCATTTGAACCGGTTCCGATACGTTTTAATTAATTTTAACAACGAAGTTTTAAAATTTCTTCAATTTTTTTTTTAACCGTGACACTTGTTTAACTGAGATTGTGCTAAGAGTGTACAGAGGAGACCGACATGTAATAAAAAAGGGGGGATGGAGATTCCAAGTAATATTGGGTATATAATAATAAGGGTAGGTACTTATGCTATTAATATCGGTATCACTAATGAAGGCAGAAAGTAAAGATGACAATGTTTTTTAAGTTATTATGAATATAAATTCAACAGTGGGGAAATAACAGTTTCTAATTGCTCATTCAATAATAAACCTGACTTTTTCTTTTTGTTAATTTCCATGCTTTCCAAATAATTTAATTTTTAGGACTTCTATATATGGAATATTTTAAAATCTTTGGAAAATGTGTGTTTTTCGAAATTTAAATGCAAGGCATAATGTGAGTTGCTATTGTTTTTTTGGCAGATTCATGTCCTTTCATTCTTGTTTTGAAAGATCTGCCAGTTTGTCCTATGTATATTTTTGAGCAAGAACCACACTCTAGTAAATATACTCCAGATTTGGAAAGTTTGTTTGAATTTGATTTGTTACTTTTAATGAGTTTACCTAAATTATTGTTTGTTCTAAAAGCAGTTTTTATGTTATTTTTGGAAAGCCTTTTGGAAATCCGATTGGAAATCGTGCCTGTATATGTGACAGACTTAAATCTTAGGTCAGGTGTAGTATTGATTTTTGGATAGACTAGGTTTATTGCCATTTTATATTGTTTTTTCTTAATTAAATTATCTATTATACTAGCATTATATCCGTTATTGACTGCGAGCGACCTGTTTAATAATATTCAGTTCCTTTTTATAATTTTCTTCTGATAATGGAACATTTAAAAGTCTATGTATAAATGAATTAAAAGCTGCCATTTTATGGGAATATGGGTGATTAGATTTATTATGAATAATTGCATCTGTGTGTGAGGGTTTATGGAAAATTGAGAAATCATGAATATCATTTCTGTTGGTGATGGTTAAATCTAGAAAATTGATGGATTTATTATGCTCTAATTCGACAGTGAATTTAATTTAATTAAATAATTAATTTGAATTTTAATTTAATTAAATTGATCTACTTGTCTATCAGTGCCTGAAAAGCATGTTATGATAACATGATCTACATATCGATGCCAATATAAGAATTTTTGACTTAATGGATGGTTAAATATTTGTTTTTCTAGATTATCCATTAAGATTTCAGCCAATAACGGACTTAGAGGATTTCCCATTGTTAAACCCTCATCGGAAACATAATAATAAATGTTAAATTCGAAATAGTTTTGATCCAAGCAAACAGAAAGAGAATCTAAGATATCTTGTTTTATGATTGAATTAACTTTATTTTTTGTTAAGAGTGTGTCGATCAAATCTATAACTTCATTAGTAGTAGAGTGCCCAACGCAATAAAAGCCTTCTATAAATGATTTCTGTGGGCACCTCGGGGTTACAAGCTGAAATTTTCACAGAATGAAGGCTTTATTATATTAATTCAAAATCCGAAGGTAATAAAAAATCACAACGGGCAAAAGGGCAGCATACCTAAAAATCGAGATTATTATATGAACGTGTAGGATATTAAATTATGAATGTTTTCATATATAATTCATATACATTTTTGTACGAATTATATTTTTTATCATTGCTTGAAACATGCAGATTACATTGGCCCTTACGGTAAAATAAATCAAAAAATTGAAATATCTCGCTTCGAACCTGAGCAAAATCTGATTGAAATATACTCATTTTTGTATTCACCTGGCATTCTCTCTGAAATGAAGGCTCAAATCAAAAATTTTTATTCTTGGAAAACGTTTGCCTTAAGTATTTAGAATACATAGGTGCATGAATACATTTTTTTTTCTCAAATGGTAATGGAAAAATAGAATTAAATGTAAGAAAGTAATTTTCTTCAAGCAGCAACCGGCCGATCTCTCGGGTATCTAGGGTTGCCAACTTTCAAAAAGCCATTTGCGGGTTTTGGGGCTTAAAAATCCGGGACAGCCTTGCACCGTTCCGGGACGCAGTTATTTATTGAAAAGGCACCCTAGTCGGACCTTTTTTTTCAACGTAAGGACTTTGTTTTCAACTCAGCATTTTCAGCACGGAGCTGCATTACGTTACGATGTTACGAATTACGATCTCAGGTTGAGTTCCTCAACCTTGTAATTTTTTAGATGACGTCTCAGACCGATTTAGGCGTTTTTTTCCCAGAAACACATAAATTGAGTGTTTTTACGAATTTTTAGACGTTTTTTATACTTGCGAAACCCTAATAGTAATCAACTGTTTTGCGTACTACAGTGGATGGGTTAAAAAATTAGAACATTAAATTGCTTCTAATATTTCACTTCACGCAAGACCCTCTATTCGCTTTGCTCGGTCCGGGAGCGCAACCAAAGAAAACTAACCCAAACTAATCAAAGGCATGCTCAAAATGAAAAAAAAAATGGCAAGAAATTTTAGTCTTTTGCGCACCCCTCGATAAGATTATATTTCTGACAGTATCAATTCAGTTTTTTTAAATTATTTTGGCCAACTCTTTGGGTTCGTCTCCGGAGTGAGCGAATTGAGTGATATATTAGTCGAAATTGAGTATTTCCTATATTTATACACTTTTTCAACCAACCCAGAACCCCTATTCGCTACACTGTCCCGCAATACAGTTGATTACTATTAGATCTCCGCAAATAGAAAACGTCAAAAAAAGACGTAAAAACACTCAATTTATGTGTTTCTGAGAAAAAAAACGACAAAATCGGTATGACACGTCATTGACGGTAACCTTGCTTTAGCTATTTATAGCGATACATCTGAATATGAACATCAATGAACAGTCATAACTCATAAGATAATAAGTGCATTGAAAATATATATACTTTCAGGTATTTATTTTTGTTTTGAATTCTATGTTTTGTAATTTCCGGGACAATCAGCGTCCCGCAAGTGATGCCTGCGGGACGGGTGGTATATAACTCCAAATCCGGGACAGTTGGCAACCCTACTCGTATCTCACTTTTCTTCATAGCTTCGTTTCTCTCGCGCCTGTTGTACAATACAATTAGTGCTTTTACACCATTACGGGTTAGAATACTAATAATAATAATAATAATAATAATAATAATAATAATAATAATAATAATAGCTATTATTAATTTAATAAAGTCAATGAAGACATTTTCGATTGTAATGAAATTTATTTTTCCTATACGTTGCTAGGTAATAAAGAAGTAGATAATAAATCATATACTTAATGCAACTGCTATTAAAAAAAACTAGCTTTTATTCAGAATAGAAAAACTGAAAATGTAAAAAATCTTTATAATAACAAAATCTATTTATCTTCAGTGTCAGTATCTTCTTTAGGAATAGACACAATGACTTCAATATTGCCATCCAGTATTTTTTTTGCATGATCCTATGCAACCTATTTAATTTCTTCTACGTGTACAAGCTTTGCTTTCATACAATCTAATAATAAAATTTATTTAATTATGTTTTATTATGTACCGATTTAATATAATAATAAGTTACCTTTTTACATCCAAAACAGTGGAATTTATTTATCCACTCTGTTTTTAGTTAAAACAAAAACAGTTAACGAACTTTTTATCTGAACGAGCACTCTCATCAAAAGAATTTCAAGTTCGCAACTATAGTGGGGGATTTACCAATATTTTTGATAAGAAAACAAATTGCGAACCAATTGACAACAAATTACTATCCTCTATAGTCACGAAGAAGCTGATACTAGGATTTTGTTGCATTATACTCTCTGCTAAACATTGTATGTATTATTTGACATGCATCGTGGACTCCAATGACACTGATGTACTTGTACTTCTGGTGCATATTAAATATATATATATTTCTAGAGAATTTGGGGTAAAATGTGGAAGAGGAAATTCGGTGCGATATGTGGCCGTTCATGACACCAACCCAGAAGAAAAACTTGCAAAAAAAATACCTGCATTTCATGCTCTAACTGGTTGTCATACAACCAGTCAGTTTTCAGGATTAGGAAAAATAAAATGTTGGAAAATGTATCTAAATTATTCCGGTTATTTAGACGGTATTGGGTCCGGGAATTTTCAGATGGCATGTTCAATAACATAGAGAAATTTATCATAAAATTATTTTCAACAAATCCAAATATTTCGTCTATTAATAATTTCAGGACACTATTGGCCTATTCATCGCTAACTGAAAAACCTAACCCCTACAAAAAATAGTTTAAAATTTCGCAGTATGAGAGCACATTATCAATCTAAGGTGTGCTTCAGTTCTTTAGAAACAAATCCCCTATTACCAGAGGTGACAGAATGCGGATGGAAATTTGAGGAGGCAGGTGAAATCCAAATCATCCTCAATTTTAACAACGCCAGCATTTCCTTCGGATGTAAAAGTATTTATTGCATGTGGATGTAAAAAAAGGTAAATTATTATTAGATGAAATAGGTACATAATAAAACTCAATCAAATAATTTTTTATTAGATTGTATGGAAGCAAGCTTGTAGACGCAGAAGAAATTAAATAGGTTGCATAGGATCATGCAAAAAATACTGGAAGGCAATATTGAAGTCATTGTGTCTATTCCTGCAGGAGATACAGACACTGAAGATAAATAGATTTTGTTATTATAAAGATTTTTTACATTTTCAGTTTTTCTATTCTGAATAAAAGCTAGTCTTTTTTTTTTAATAGCAGTTGCATTAAGTATACGATTTTTTTTACTTCTTTATTACCTAGCAACGTATAGGAAAAATAAATTTCAGTATAATAGAAATTGTCTTCATTGACTTTATTCAATTAATAATAGCTATTATTATTATTATTATTAGTATTCTAACCCGTAATGGTGTAAAAGCACTTATTGTATTGTACAATAGGCGCGAGAGAGACGAAGCTATGAAGAAAAGTGAGATACGAGAGTGCTCGGGAAGCGAGAGTTCGGCCGGTCGCTGCTTGAAGAAAATTACTTTTTTACATTTAATTCTATTTTTCCATTACCATTTGAGAAAAAAAAATGTATTCATGCACCTATGTATTCTGAATACTTAAGGCAAACTTTTTGCAAGAATAAAAATTTTTGATTTGAGCCTTAATTTCGGAGAGAATGCGAGGTGAATACAAAAATGAGTATATTTCAATCAGATTTTGCACAGGTTCGAAGCGAGATATTTCAATTTTTTGATTTATTTTGCCATAAGGGCTAATGTAATCTGCATATTTCAAGCAATGATAAAAAATATAATTCGCACAAAAATGTAGATGAAATATATATGAAAACATTCATAATTTAATATCTTACACGTTCATATAATAATCTCGATTTTTAGGTATACTGCCCTTTTGCCCGTTCTGAATTTTTATTACCTTCGGATTTTGAATTAATATAATCAAGCCATCATTCTGTGAAAATTTCAGCTTGTAACCCCGAGGTGCCCACAGAAGTCAAAATAAGTTATAAGTAGCACTCTACTATAGGTGGAACACTGGGGAACAAATTTTTTACGTCAAAAGATAATAGTTTGGTATTTTTCGGAATTATTAGATGTTTAATTTTAGTAATAAGTTCGTATGAATTTGTAATGCTAAATTTGGGAGGAAACTTACAATATTGTGATAAGATATTTATTAATTTTTTAGAAAGCTTTGTTGACGGAGCGTTAATGAAAGAAACTACTGGTCTTATAGGATAACCTTCTTTATGTAATTTTTTTAACGAATATAGGTTAGGTGCCTGAGGATTCATGACTGTTAGATTATGTTTTTCAAAATCATTAAAAATTAATAATTCTTTCACATCGTTTTTAATTAATTTTTAATAATGGTTTGTTGGATCAAAATTTGTTTCTTGGACATTTTTTGAATTTAAGAATTCTAAAGTCTTATTTAGTTATTGGTTTTTAGCTATGGCTACTATAGAATTTCCCTTATCCGCTTTGGTAAAAATAATATTATTTTCTTTATTTTTATTTTTAATTGATTTAACAGTGTTAGTGTCTCTAGAGCTATGGCTTGAAGGTGTATCAAATGGATATTTTTTAATAATTTGTGAAATAAAATGTTTTTCTGAGGGGTCAACATCATTTTAGGCACGTTCACATTCAACACCGAGATATTCTCTTAGTTGTTGGTTATCTTTAGGAAAAAAGTTGTATGTATATCCTTTATTTAGGATATTAATTTCCTGTCTAGAGAAACTTACATTAGTTAAATTTACAAAACGGTCAAAAAACTTGGGTTCACTAAAGTTAGTATTGGTGTGTTGATAAGTTTAGAAAGTTTATTTATTTGAACTTTTTCTCTAACATCTTTGTCGTATACGTCGAATTCTATTGGATGTGATCGGCGGCATAGTTCTCCATGGATCAACTTGAGGTAAACGTTAAATGTGTCTCTGTTGTTGTATTGGATTTTCATGTCTGATTTGAGCCATTTCTTCAAGCGAACCTGTTGTCCACGTTGTATGTCATTTGAACCGGTTCCCATACGTTATAATACATTTTAATGGATTTGGTAAGTTTTGGTTAGTTGTTCAATTAACTTTCGGTTAGTTTCACTTAGTTTCAAATTATTTTAGTAATTTGAGTCTGTTCCGATACGTTATAATTAATTTTATTAGATTTAGTTAGTTTTGGTTAGTCATCTAATGAACCTTCGATTCATTTCACTTGGTATCAACTTATTTTAGTCACTAACACATTCACTAAGAAACCATACGTTTTGAGTGGAAGTTTTGGTTTTAATAAGTAGTTTAAATTACCACAGGCCACAGAGCTTAGCACAATCTTAGTTAGTCCGTTTGAGAAAGGCACCATGTGCCGAAACACGTGTCACGGTTAATAAAAATTAATTGTGGAAATTTTTAAACTGCTTTGTTTTCCTTTCAATGTTTGCAATGAATTTCCATCAAGTATCAGGTAAATCCATCGATTTGTTTATTTTATTTTCATTCATTTGAGTCGGTTCCGATTCGTTATCAATTTTAATAGATTTGGTTAGTTTTGGTTAGTCGTCTAATCAACTTTCGATTTATTTCACTTAGTATCAGATCATTTTAGTTATTTGAACCGGTTAACATACGTTATGATCAATTTTAATGGATTATAATGTTTTTGGTTAGTCGTCGAATCAACTTTCGGTTAGTTTCCCATAGTCTTAACTTATTTTAGTCATTTGAACCGGTTCCGATACGTTATAATAAATTTTAATGGATTTTGGTAAGTTTTGGTCAGTTGTTCAATTAACTTTCGGTTAGTTTCACTTAGTTTCAAATTATTTTAGTAATTTGAGTCGATTCCGATACGTTATAATTAATTTTATTAGATTTAGTTAGTTTTGGTTAGTCGTCTAATCAACTTTCGATTAATTTCACTTAGTATCAGCTCATTTTAGTCATTTGAACCGGATACGATACGTTATGACAAATTTTAATGGATTTTGGTAAGTTTTGGTCAGTTGTTCAATTAACTTTCGGTTAGTTTCACTTAGTTTCAAATTATTTTAATAATTTGAGTCGGTTATAATTAATTTTATTAGATTTAGTTAGTTTTGATTAGTCGTCTAATCAACTTTCGGTTCATTTCACTTAGTATCAACTTATTTTAGTCATTTGGACCGGTTACGATTCATTAAAATCAATTTTAAGGGATTAGGTTTTTTTTGTTAGTCGTCGAATCAACTTTTGTTTAGTTTCACTTAGTCTCAACTTAGTTTAGTTATTTGAGTCGGTTTGGATACGTTAAAATCAATTTTAATAGCTTTGGTTAGTTTTGGTTAGTCGTCTAATCAACTTTCGATTAGATCCACTTAGTCTCAACTTATTTTACTTATTTGAACCGGATACGATACGTTATAATCTATTTTTATAGAATTGATTAGTTCTGGTTAGTCGTCCAATCAACTTTCGGTTAGTTTCTATAGTCTTAACTTATTTTAGTCATTAGGACCGGTTTGGTTCCGATACGTTATAATCAAATTTAGTGGATTTGGTTAGTCGTCAAGCAACTTCCGGTTAGTTTCACTTAGTCTCAAATTATTTTACTTATTTGAGCCGATTCCGATATGTTGTAACCAATTTCAATAGATTTGGTTAGTCGTCCAACTAACTACGGATGGTTGGCCATCCCAAGGAGGCGGAGCTTTAAACGAATTCATGTTTCATACGTTAGGCGGAAGGTTTCGCATCTGGTGTGGTTTTATCTGGGACAATAGTTTATTTAAATCAAACCAAAATAGTTATTTTTGTACAGCCGCGCGCAAAATAACTAATTACTAAATTGAAATGAAATCGCAAAATCGACGAATGCCGTGGATCCTTAGTTTGCGCTTTAGAGCGAACATGGAAAAGAAAATTCTCACTTTTTCGGTCGAGTATGCTATGAATAGTCATGTCAATCGAAAATAAATAAACGACAGTGGTGCATTTATTACAGTTGTTGCTGGTACTCCTGTTCTAGATATGCGTGAATAATATGTCAAAACTGACAGTGCTGTGTGTTTTTCGAGCGCGTTACTTTGCGCTCTAACTACACAAATAACTTTTGTGTATTTAGAGCGCAAAGTAACTGATACGACGATAATTTTCCGGAAGTGTTGGATCCCCTTTTTTATATATAGGGTTGACTACGGCTACTTTAAGGTTCTTAGGAAAAATTCGCTGACTAAATAAAATATTTACCATGTAAGATAGAGGAGATGATATTTCCTCCGCACAACCTTGGTTCTAAATAACTACCGAGAAAACAGTTCCATAGATAATTTCTATAGAAAAACCCTTTAAATGATTTTCTTTTGAAAATGTTGGGAAAGTGAACTTTTCAGGGAAAACGGTCTTTATATTTTCCCTGAAAAGTAAATTTTCTCCACATTTTCAGTAGCATTTACTGTAGTAAAGGGCTAATTTAGCCCTAATTAGATTAATTAAGATTAATTATTTTTAAGTGCAGTGGCGTCCCAGAAAGCAATCTAAAAATACAACTTTGCTATCCCTTGTATTATTTTTGCATCTTGCTTAGTTTTTGAGAAAAAAGATAAAAATCAGTTTTTTTCTGATAGTCTAGGAACATGTAATAGTGATTTTTAGTTTTTTCCTAAAAAGTAAGCAAGATGCGAAAATAATTCAAGGTACAAAAAGGTTGTATTTTTAGTTCCTTAAACCGAAATAAACACACTAATTAGAAATAAGTCAGTGGCGTACATTGCCGTTTTTTCTTAAACTTGAACACTCTGTATTTTGGAAACAATGCGTTTCCGAACCCATGTTTATATCAACTTTCCGTCTTAAAACCACTCAGAGAGTCACCTCCTGAAGTTTGGCCATGTATCTAAATAACACCCTGTATAGAATGTTAGTATTAAATATCCTATGCTTTCTAAAGTAATAACCTAATAGAAGCTTAATGTCAGAAGTCCCCTAAATGTGTTCAAACCCAAGGTGGCTTTCGAATTCGATTAGGCCGTCAAAGTACTTTTATTGAGAATATGCCTTTATATTAATATGATATTAAACAATTTTTAATCCGAAAATAAACGTTCCATCGCATGTGAGTGATCAATTTTAACTACTAAAAATTAAAACAATATGTTCTCAGACACCCTATCTATCAATTAATATAAACACACTTCAAACAATAGAGTTCTCCTCGTGTAGATTGATATTAGTGATGAGATGCGATAGTTAATTCCCCTAATCCCTAATTTATATTATTATACCTTCAAAACAGAGGAAAATCCTAACAGACATACTACCCGAAAATAGCTACGTTCGGTAATTCTAAAAAGAGGCAACTTAATTATGTCCATAACGTTCCCCGTTATTTTAGATTTTTCGAAAATATTTCGTTGTGCTGACTTTGTTAAGTTTGTGCTGTGTTTTGCCGCAATTTATTTTCAATAATATCGACAATTCCCGCCGATAGCAACTAGTTTTTTTTTTCGAAAATGTTTATTGCGCTGAGTTGTGCCAAAACCGACTCAATATCAAGGCCTTAGTGCTTGTCGAATAATATCAGAATGTACCATACACTTAAGTTGAATATCATTCAAATTGCTGCCCTCTGAAAATTCACCTTTTACAAATTTTCAGCCTTTAATCGTAAGCAATCCCAAAAGTTATGGTTAATAATTTAAGATTAGAATATTAGATCCGATCCAAGATCCAAATAAGGCTAGAACTTCCTGTAACTTATCGAGATATATTAGCCCTTAAATGGAACTAATAATTGAAAATCGACTTAATTAAAATATTTTAATCGGCTTCACCGAACTTAACAAGATTTTCTTCATTGCCATTAATTTGATACCTCGTGATAATGAGTCTATTCAGGAACGTAGCAGCTTTTTCTGTAACACTCAAATGACTAATCTAATTGAACAATTTGAATACGGTGTCACATGCGGCGTAATTCTCTTTTGTTCCGACAGACAGCATACATATCCTCGTCTTTTTTCAACGCGCCCGATCCACCCCCAAATATAAAAAGAGAGAGAGCACACGTTAGGGCGTGAATGTCGTCTCCAAACGCTGCGTCAGCTGCAGAAACGTACACGCGTTCCATAGCACTTCGATAAGCCTTATTAAACCTACTCTAGGAATCTGCCTCGTTTAACGGAAAGGAAACGTCGAAAGGTCACATTCTACATGACCAAGTCAACTAAATTCGTTGCAGGACACATGTTCTCTCGTCTTCCATTGTCTGTATGACATGAAAATGCATTACGTACGGCAGCAGGATCGTGGCAAATTTCGTTGCAGGAAGCCCGCTTTTGTGCAGGAGTTAATTATACCAGCCAAAGTTTTATCATATGTTGGAGTTTTGGTAAATTATTTCCTTTGTTAGATTATAATGATACGGTGGTTGACGTATGGAATCGGCGCTTAAATTAAGAACGATTTGATATGGGCTTATGGCGCGTGTTTGGCCCCAATGGAAGGTTGATATTATTCAATCACTAACGAAACGTCGGTTTTCATCTACAGTTATTTAATGGGAGAAACTTTAGTTGATGCCAAAGTCAAAGTTAAAGTATTTATTCATGCTATTACATTACAAGAATCAAGAATGTTTGCGTACGTCAGTATAATTATAATTAAAGTAACTTCAACTAATTAAACATTACAAAGTGAAATGAAAATGAAGATATCTGTGGAAAAGTACATATCACATACAAACAAATACCGAGGTCTCACTTTATATTAATAAAAACCAATATGTAAATAATAAAGTAAATAAACAACTAAAAATAAATCGCAAAGGTACAAAGTTGTTACATATTTTGACAAACAGAAGACGATACTAACAGTTTATAAAATAGATTAAAAATCTGCTATTGTCATAGGATCATCACAGAATTCTCATTAGAGTAAAATGCCCTATCTAGAAGGTATGCTTTAATTTTTTTCACAAAAGGTCTTGGTGGCAAATTTTTTATAGGCAAAGGAAGCTTTTTAAATAACTTTGAGGCAAAGTAATTGACAGAGAAGCGAGATCTTTCTATCCGATGGAAGTCAATCCGAAAATTTTGTCCATGTCTGGTATTATACTCATGTATATCATTGTTTCTAATAAGAAACGTTGCTATTATTTTTTGTCACTTTTAAACACTGCACAATATAGAGACATGGAACAGTTAAAATTTTGAGTTCCCTAAAAGTTTGTCGACAATCTGCCTGATAGGGCAACCTTGAAATAACTCAGACAGCTCCTCGCTGTAATTTAAAAATGTCGGACACTGGAGCTGCATGGCCCCAGGAAAGTAGTACGTATGATATTGTTGTCTGGACTAATGAGTGAAATGTCATTACCAACACGTCATTAGAAACAGCATCAACCAGATTCCTCAAAACATATATGCTTTTGGATATTTTTTTACTGGTTTGATGAATATGCTGATGCCAAATTAATCTAGGATCAATGTGTACACCGAGAAATTTGAGATTTTCTGGATTATCCAGATTCGCCGAAGTACTTAATGAAAAGGTCAGTGATTCAGTTTTTCCCTGATTCAGTGTGACGCAGTTGGCTGCGAATTAATCAGATACCCTCACTCGCGTCGCCTCTAGCCTCATCTTAACCCCATCAATATCCGACCCAGCCTGTAATACAGTTGTATCATCAGCAAAGAAAACAAAGTATGCACCGGGGTCGCTGAGAACCAGATCGTTCATATAATATGATGAACAATAAAGGTCCCAGGACAGACCCTTGAGGCATCCCAAACTAGATCGACAGGACGTCTGAAGCAGAGCCACCTAAGTCAACAAACTGGCATGTGTCAGCCAAGTATGACTCAATTAGGCGAGCACTGTTGGATGAGAAGTTGTAGTATTTCAGTTTTGATACCAGTATGTCAGAAGAAACGCAGTCGAAGGCTTTAGTCAAATCGCAAAAAAGCGCCGAGACATGTTCACCAGAATTAAAAGCATTAGTTACAGTAGTAAGTAACTGATTTATGGCCATCACAGTGGATACTCCATTTCTAAAACCACTCTACTAATGATAAAATGATTAGATATTCTTGTTTTCAATGCTTTTTCGAATATTTTACTATAAATAGGCACTAAGGAGATTGGTCTGTAATTTGATACGAAATTCCACAGTCCAAGCATTGGTTAAATAACTTTGTTAATGGTATGATAATTAAAGCGATATTAATAATTTTTAGAGAATAAATTATATCTCGAACTTAATTATAAGTGATGTTGGTCAAGTTTAGCTCTGGGACTTCTCCCAAAACTATATTTTCTAAATACAAACCTGAAGAGTGTTCAGATGTAGGAAGTAGATTTATTAAGTTTGAAGCAACATTAGTAAAGAAATCGTTAAATTCGTCAGATGTTAAGGAAGTGTGGGTCTCGGGTGCGGTTTTTTTTTCAGGCCTGTATCTATTAACAATTTGCCAAGATGCCTTTGGAGGATTTGTGTAGACGCGAATTAAATCATCGTGAGCCGAGATTTTCGCCTCACGGATGCTGTTGATAAGTCTTATGAAAGTCTCTTATATCATCTTTTAGATGTAAATTATTATTTTGTTTATATGGTGCCTGCATAAATGTAAGAATATCTTTCATTCACCTGAGAGTATCATTGAAAAAATTATAGAAGTGTCTCTTTTATGTGACTTAAAAACATACTTCCTAGGGAATGCAGTCGCAATGCAGTCATTGATAGATTCAACAAACTTATCTGCCTTTAAATTAACATTAATAGGAGCAGACAACAACTCCTAGTCAATATTTTCTACACACTGTTGCAGCAAAAAAAGACCATGCTGGGTAATTGGTTGTGTAAGTACTGGAATTTTTGAACTTTTTTCTGAATGAGTGCAAAATTCTATAGACGCTCTAGCATAATCCGAAATTGCCCAATCAAAAGTCCAAGAAGAATAAGTTTCTCGAGAAATACTTGTAACTATATTGTCAATGCATGCATTTCCCCTTGTTAAACTATGAATGGCCGTGTGCAAATTAAATGATTTTATAAGGTTTATAAAGTCTTTTGTTTTATATTAATTGGAATTGACCTATGTTAAAGTCGCCCATGACTACAGCTTTTCTTCCTTTATGGAACACAATATCCAGAACATTGCATAATTGCTCCATAAAAACATTAAAATCTCCCATGGGGGGAGCGATACACAGATATAATTATAATGTTGTGTTTACTAGACTCAATTGTGCATATTTCACAATTTATTTCATCAGGAAACTCTTCGATTTCTATATTTCTTTTAAAATAGGATGACAGATTATTTTTAAGGAATATTGCAGCACCTCCATGGGATCTGTTGTTTCTACAAAAATGTGATAACAGTAAATAATCATTAAGATGAATACTAAGAAGTTCTTCACTTTTAAGCCAGTGTTCACTAAAAGTTATTTCAAGTATTTTATTTCTCATGCATTGAACATTCAAATGACATAATATCTTGACCTTACAATTTCGTGTATTATTATTTTGGAAAGTGGTAAGAATACTAGAGTGCAAATGTGAACTTATAGTCACACCCTGTGAATTACTGGCATGTCTAAAAAAATACTGTCATCATTTTGCTTAATATTTCCAGATTCACTCATCCTTTCAATCTCCAAATTTAAACTGTTGTTATTAAATACCATTTTTGAATCAGGATTTATTATTTCTTCTACTTTAGTAGGCTCTTTATGCAATATAGGAGAACACACTTGTTTTTGGTTGTGGTCAGTTTTTATGAAGATTAAATTTTTAACAGTGTTGTCCAGATTGCCTGTTTTCTTTAATATATCACTGCATATATTTGTTAGATTACCTTTATATACATTAAGATCAATAAAGTGAACCATGTTTTTAGAAATGTTATTAATTCTATGTAAAAAATCATTTAACTTGTTATTATATTTAAAAAAAAAATTATTCAGGGCATAATTATTTTTGGCATAGGGAACGGAGAACATTATTATATTAGTATGATCAATTGATCACATTCACGTATTAAACTGAGGATACTTTTTAAAAGTTGGATATTTTTTCAATAAAGTCATTTGTATTGGGGTTGATTGGGGGTCATTATCACTATATCCCTGGGCCATAGCTTTTTTGTTTTTCTTGCAGCACCTACAAGCGCATTATTCAAGCATCCGCCAGGTTTTGGAACGCTTTCCAAGAAAATAGATGAAGATTGTTGATTTAGGTAACTTCTCATATGACTTCCCAAATTACGTGCCCTCTCATCACCCAAAATTAACATTTTAGGTTGTTTATGCTTATTTCCATTTCTTCTTGTGTCTGATTTATTGCTTTCCCCTACTTTGAATTCATGATCAATTGGATTGACTCCATGATTAATCCTTTACTTGTGTAAGAATCATATTTTATTTCTATTTACTTTAATTCCAGTTTTAATAAAATACAATCAGCGCGTTCTTATGAGCGATAAAATACGAGCAAAATGTATGGGGTTACGGTATCGTACGTTTATATTATCCAGGTAATAACGGTACTGGTCCTTGTCATTCCCGTTGACACATTAATATTTAAACTCCGAATTTCACTGGATTTAGGCATCCCTTCTTGTACCGTAGAGCTTAGATAATAGAACGAGACTATTTTGAGAACTGTGGGTCGAAACAACGTGAAATATTCAGGTGACTTATAATTTGATGTGTCCATATTAAGCGTAATTATTTAATGATATTTAATAGCTTCTATGTTCAATATAAAACAATTTGCCTTTATGCTAGTTTAATAATAATTCGTACGAACATAATTATATCTGGAGCGAGCATGTCGCGCTGTTAAATCCCTTCATGCTCATTGCACAACTCAGATTCGACCTTCGGGGTCATGTTGTAGTATCTGGAGAGAGCATGTCGCGCTGTTAAATCACTTCATGCTCATTGCACATCTCAGATTCGACCTTCGGGGTCAAGCTCTAGTTTCTGGAGAGAGCATGTCGCGCTGTTAAATCCCTTCATGCTCATTGCATGGCTCAGTACTAGTAGAAGTAAGAGACGTATTGCGAGTCAGCCCTTTACGTCTGGGTATGTGTGACGTATTGTGCGTTTAATCCCTTTACGTCCTTCAAGGGTGGTAACTAGGCAGGGGTCACGTCACGCGTTTAATCCCCTCGTGACCATATTTCAAATTCCTAGTCACCATGCCTTGATGATGCACAAGTCAGGAAAGTGTTGGAATACAATGTATTGTATTTGGTGATTGTTCGAATGATTATTGAACTCTTTATTACTGAATATAACAAAGTCAACGGACACTCACATACTTTTTCTTTATTATAGGTTAACCCGACTATGCGCGCTAGCCAGTACCTCGACCATCAGTCAATCCATCCTGACAATTAAGCATTAATATTTACATAGTGTAGTCTTTTATTAAAATAGAATTAACATATTATTTATTTGTCTTCTTACTTGCGTTGTTGCAATTTATTTATTTTTTTACAACTTTTTAGCGTAGAGTTATCTCTCTCTTTCTCATCTCTTACACTTGTAATCTAGCAGTCCCTCTTTAACATTAAAAATCTCGTAATTCGCCTTTTTTAATTCCTGAACATAGCTATCTCTTTCTGCTGTCAAGACGTCAATACTAGTTAGCATTTCAGTTTTAAGTAAACTTAACAAGGATATCTTCTCTGTATAACTTTTAATAGAGGATTCTAGCTCCTCAAATTGACTGTTGAGCTGCTTGTTTCTTGTAATCAAAGACAAAATCTCTTTATTTAAGGCCGTCATTTCATCCTTTTGTCGATTAATTTGAATTTCATAATCTCTCTCAGCAGTGAAGACAGACTCCTCGAACTCCTGCGTTTTTTTGCGGAATCTAGCGATATGCAAATCTTTGGATTTATTGTCCTCGAAAAGTGCTTCAATCTCCTTTTGAAAGTCATTAGTTTTTTCATCTATGTGGTTTTGAAATTTAGCTATCTTGGCATCCTTGGACTTAGATTCTGTTTTTGTTTTCACATAAGGTGAGAGTAGTTTACGAAATTTTGGCAGATCCTTCAAGTGACCCTTACAATCAAGGCAGTAGAATATTAAATATCTTTGATTAAGGGCAATTGCATGAGCCTCCCCAGTTGTCACTCCCATACAATTCTTGCACATAATCGAATTACAAGAGTCACAACTCGCGCCAAACCATTCATCGTCCTTACGTCTACACTTAAAAATACAAGATTTTGAGCATTTACTGCAAATTAAGGCCATAACTAGGATGGAAAGACAAAGAACAAGACGTCAGGAGAAAAAAATAGGTTAATAATATTTTTAAATAATGTATTTATTCCTCCTTTTAAGTTTCTAATCACAGTCTGTTCAGAGGTTCTTGAACATTAGGTTGGTAAACACCAAATTAATAACAATACACACTTGGAATCCCGGGTCGAGCAAAAAAATAAAAAATGTAAACAGAATGTTCTTCTCAACGGATGGGTTGGAATTCGATTGTTATCGCCTTGATAAGGCATGCACACATTTGGAGTTTCTTTGTTAAAAGCAAAAAATATACATTTTGAATTTTTTAAATTACTATTTATAAATGTAATAGTAATTGAAAAACGGTTTTCACACACTTCTTTCTTGTTTTACAGGAAGCGGTAATGTCTAAGGATCACAATGATAATAAATTTACATATATTAGATGGTTCTATTCGCGTTAAAATCGCGTTTCTTATGGACCTATACAAAACACGACTACACGGCGCGGCAGACTGAACATGTGTTGCCTATCCGAACACTGGAATTAAAGAGCTTTCCCAGTAAACAAGACACGGTGTGTGCTTAATACCGCTCAACAGAGGTGAAAACTTCGACAATGCGAGATTAACATTATGAAATATAAATATTTTTTTCTTCAAACGTCAGTAAATCCGTCATTACTCGACTGTGTAGGCGGCCGTGAAGTTTCGTTTTTCCTCCGCCGGAGCTTTACTTTTCACTTTTCCGCCGGCGGAGGTAAAAGTGTTGTCATAGCAACATAGATACAATACAAACAGACAACAAAATAAGCGTCAACAACTCAAGATTTATTAAACTACAATTTGTATTTATCACTCAATTTGTGACTGCATTTCTAAAAATCACTAATTTAGGAACAAATTGGTTATTATTTAATCGAACTTACCCAATAACTGCTTATCAATACGGAATTAAAACGCAATCGGAGACGCCATCTTAAAAAAAATAATTATTGTTGACAGTGTCCACTGACAGCTTTATGTTAAATTCATCGACACCGGTCTAAGCAAGGCCACCTACGACCGTGGTCTAAGCCGCCTTGCGAACCCATTTATCTTTAATAATAATTAGATATTATTACTATTAAAAAGAGATGTTTTTGCATTAATTTGTCGACATTTGAAGAAAAAACAGCATATTTTATTTGGAGGAAAAGTTACTTTTCATGGCTTGCTCTCTATTACCAGCCTCACTCCGTTCGGCTGTTAAACACGAGCGCGCCATGAAAAGTATCACTTTTCCTCCATATAAAATAATATACTATTGTGTTTTACACTACCACATCTTACCTCGAAATTTTCCATAATGACCCTGGCATATTTTCTCGTCTTGAAATCATTTTAAATGTGATTTCAGGCAAATAAATCTACTTACTTAACACAAAAACTATACGCACCGATATACTAAAAGACAAAATTACCTCGAAATCGTCCATGAAATCCATCAGAAACTGTCCATATTTTTCGATCCCCAGTTTTCAATGAGATTTTAGGCATCATATTTTTATCTAAACACCTTGTAGAATTACCGGACGTATTCCTTTAAATTTTCAATCAGATCACTGCTATTTTTTTATATGTTCTGCTCATTTCCACCCTTTTTATTGCACGAAAGTTTGGTTGTTACAGATTATCCGATTTTCCAGTAACAAAATATTAAATGGTGATGTGTCGTGTCAACACTCGAAATGGCGAAAAGTTTAAGTTCAACTAACTCACCCTGTATAAAAAGCATCATTATTATCTGTGTGCTGTCTAATACAGTTTTAGCGTAGATTCTGGTTAAGTAATCGCATATACTTCACACACTTTGGCTTTCCATAATTTTCGAGACCATAGTAGTGAATTGAACTCGCATCTGGTAAATAAGTCAGCTAAAGCCACGATATCTTTTTCCTTCTTTTTCAAATGTACGGACGCTAATTAACATTTCTAATGTTTAATCATTTGGCTTAAATAATGCCGACATACAAGGATCCCTAACTGTTGGATTCTTGCTGAAGCCTACAAGATTTATCCACTGGCGACGCAAGGTGAAGAAAAAAATGGGAGTCCGCCGTTATGTCGTGCTTTCGTGATTTTCACCTTGCATACTTGGTATTGCAAGAACGGAAGGGTACTTTTAGGTGCCTTTTCAACGTAATATCAAGTTACGTATGAGGAACACAACATCCCGCTTGCCTCTAATCCTGGTGCGATCTTATCACTGTGTTCCGTCACGTGCTGTTCATAAGACGCGGGCCAAGCAATTACCATCATCTCTGTCATATGGCTGCATCAACCTGACGTAATCCATACAGATCAAAACGCGTCGTTGATTGTGCCGGCAGAGATGGTTCATACACTTTGGCGTTCCATAATTTGGAGACCATAGCCGAGAATAACAACCGCAGAGAAGCGACAACATAAATCCCGCCCAAAAATTTGGGGTAGGAGGTAAACCGGCCAACTGTCAACTCCACGTGCTTGTCAGTTTGTTTAGTCCGAGATTTATTTAGTACAGTCATCGACGACGAAATTTTTGAGTGAACGCCAGTTTCCTTTGGTTTGTTTGTGTGTTAATTATTGTTGAAGTGACTTCTTTAGCGAGGGTAAAGTCAGACAAAATGAAACGGTTATCAAAGTGAAACGCTTTTCAAAGTGAAACGCCCCTTTAATTAAGCATATTCCAATATAGCTAGAGGACTGAAATTTTCAGGACATGTAGCCAGGGTAAAATGAGGATCTTGGATGAAAACTGTAAAAACGTAAAAAAAATGTACGGAAAGTTAATAAAAGTATTATAAAAGGAAAGAGGAAAAAAATATAATAAAAAAAGCAAAAGATTGTTCGGAAAGTTAATAAAAGTATTATAAATTTAAATAAGAAAAATAAAATAATTAAACAAAAAGGAAAAAACTGTTTGAACAGTTAATAAACGTATTATAAAACGAATTAAAAAAAACTAATAAGAAAAAAAGGAAAAACGCGGTTTTCGGCGAAAAAAGGTTGAAAAAATAAACAAAAAATAAATAAAAAACGGTTGAAACCGGGGGCAAATGTTGAGAAAAAGCTAAAAGAAGATAAAAATTCAATTCTCAATATCTCTTTCAGAAGTTTCACTTCAGTTGTGTGCTTATAAAGGTGAGACACATAATTTTTGTGTTAAATATTTCTTTCTACTCTTATAGTAAACACTTTCTTACGTACAGTTTACTTAATAAGTAAAACAATTCTTACACACAAGTATGCGCAAAGAATACTAACGCATAGCCGCACGTTATAATGCATCGTGTGCCAACCAAATTAGGTTTTAAACCGCTCAAATCGCGAGATTTCTCGACATCGCGTTTCCTGTGCTTTTAATTTTTTTTATTGTTTCTATTGTTCGGTGACAGCAACATTATTTGAGAGTTGACGATTAAATCGGTAATAATTATTAGTATTCGTTGATAGCGATCTTTAGTAGCATTTTAAAAATAGTCTTAGGAAAAGTATAGAACACTACTTGAATGGAAATTTGCTTATTACAACCTCGTTCGATTACAGCCCGCACTCGCTGCGCTTGCTCGTGCAGTAATCTGTTTGTAATAAGCTACTTACCATTCTCGTTATGTAATATACTGTTGTAAACTGTGTTTATCTTCGAAGATTAGATTTGATTAGGTTGAGTTAGTCGTCTAATCAACTTTCAGTTAGTTTCACTTATTCTCAACTTATTTTAGTTATTTGAACCGGTTCTGATCTGTTTTAATCAATTTTGATAGATTTGGTTAGTTTGGGTTAGTAGTCCAATCAACTTTAGGTTATTTTCACTTATTCTCAACTTATTTTAGACATTTGAAGCGGTTCCGATACGTTGTAATCAATTTTAATAGATTTGGTTAGTTTGGGCTAGTCGTCGATTTAACATTCGGTTAGTTTCACTTATTCTTAACTTATTTTAGTCATTTGAAGCGGTTACGATACGTTATAATCAATTTTAATAGATTTGGTTAGTTTGAGTTAGTTGTCGATGCAACTTTCGGTTAGTTTCACTTATTCTCAACTTATTTTAGTCATTGAAAGTGGTTCCGATACGTTTTAATCAATTTTAATAGATTTGCTAGGTTTGGGTTAGTTGTCGGTTCCACTTGCGGTTAGTTTCACTAATTCTCAACTTATTCTAGTAATTTGAAGCAGTTCAGATACGTTATAATAAATTTTAATAGATTTGGTTAGTGTGGGTTAGTTGTCGATGCAACTTTCGGTTAGTTTCACTTATTCTCAACTTATTCTAGTCATTTAAAGTGCTTCCGATACGTTTTAATCAATTTTAACAGATTTGGTTAGTTTGGGTTTGTCGTCGATTCAACTTTCGGTTGGTTTCACTTATTCTCAATTTATTTTAGTCATTTAAAGCGGTTCCGATACGTTATGATCAATTTTAATAGATTTGGTTAGTTTGGGCTCGACGACTAGATTTAACTTTCGGTTAGTTTCACTTATTCTTAACTTATTTTAGTCATTTGAAGCGGTTACGATACGTTATAATCAATTTTAATAGATTGGGTTAGTCGTCGATACAACTTTCGGTTAGTTTTACTTATTCTCAACTTATTTTATTCATTCGAAGCGGTTCCGACACGTTTTAATCAATTTTGATAGATTTGGTTAGTTTGGGTTAGTTGTCGATTCCACTTTCCGTTAGTTTCACTGATTCTCAACTTATTTTAGTCATTTGAAGCGGTTCCGATACGTTATAATCAATTTTAATAGATTTGGTTAGTTTGGGTTATTTTGTGAGCACTTAGTCCTTTTGTAGAGGCGTTGTTGGCTAGATCCAAGCACTTGACCAAGCGATTTGCATTAAAACATTGCAAACCACTTCTACAAACCTAAATTTAAAAGGATTATTGCAAAATAATAACAATTACAGAACATTAATAAAATGGAAAGGCCAAATAAAATCTGTAAAAATTAAAAAAAAAAATGTCGATATCCAAAACCCAAAAACTGCTAAATTTTGTTAATTAGGTGTGTTAAATCCAAGCACTTGACCAAGTGATTTTCTAAATATAAGGTGTAATTGCGTGTTTTTACTACTAGCGTCTAGCCTAGGCGGTATAACTGTTTGCATTCATGCGCAGTTGCGTTACATGATCAGCTTTTTGCGACATATAAAAGGAGGGCGAACATTTAAAGAAGTACTGTTAACTTCACGCATGGCCCTCCGCTCGCTTCGCTCTCTCCGAGACGCAACCAAACAAGACTAGCCCAAATTTACAAATAAAAAACAAACATAACCATTAAAAAAAGAAAAAAAAATCTCTTGCCACCTACGGGAATCGAACGTGGGACGCCGTATCACAAATGCACGATCTGACCACCACACCACGAGACCTCTTGAGAGCAATTCGCAAGACCGTATAGACGTGGGTAAATAACGCAGTTACCGCCGAGGCCAGACGCTACTGTTTTTACTCTACGATAAGATCTAGTGATGGGAACTATCGATTGAAGTAAACTGTCAAATAATTACTAAGTGAATGATTTCAACTGTCGAGTGATTTTATTTGAATAAAATCATTCATTTATTATAATACTAATAGAATAATAAGCCACGTAGCAACCTCGGTGTTAAACTAGACGGTTCTCGTTGCGTTGCGAATGCGTTTAATAAAATAGTAGTTTATTTGAAAAAATTGCATTAGAACGTTAAAATTTTCCTAAGGCTTAATTTAAAAGGATAATTGGAGAATAATAACAATTATTAATGAAAATGCCAAATAGATGGACATTTCGCGAATTCACTAATAAAAACATAATGGCTACAGCGAGCCTCATAATATTATTGCCTTGTGTGCAAATCTTGGCACCTCAAAAAAAAAAGACCAAAAACATTCGTATCTTATTGTCGACTAGGCGGACAAAATCAATGAATTACCGCCGACAGACATACTACTCCATATTCCATCGATAGTTTTTATTCGATGGTTCCCATCGCTAAAGGGTACCATATATGTTAAAATTCATTCAAGCAGGGCACAGAAATAAGAATTTGATTGGGCTGTCTAGTCAAGTAGGGTTGATCCGGCTCTCATTGGCACACTCAATTTCAGTATATCTGGATGCTCTCATCTTAATTATTTTGTCACGGATTCTAAGATTCATAATTATTAGAAACCGACTCTCATGAACTGATTCATTCAACCAGGATTTCTGTGACGTTCAAGTTAATAATTGTTCAGTTCAAGCCCCTCTTAACCCTTTGTTGATCTACCTATGTAACAAAATGTGTTTATGGCTTTCAGCTGTCCTAATCCTTTTTGCTAGTCACACTCCTGCATTGTACTATCATATCAAGTTTCCAATTCTGCCCTTAACTTTTCGAGTAAATCCGCTATTATGTTCGACAGGCAGACACCCTTTCCGAACTGTGGAATATTCGGTGTTCAGTGATTACCTCCTGTCCCGTTTAAGTGTGGGCGAACAAATCGGCCAATAGTGGAGTGGATTCTACTCATTTTAGGATAATTATATTGTTCGCACTACCGGATAATGGTATTGAGAGAATAGTATGCAAATTAGTTTGTGAAAATATCTTTTCTCTATGGTTACGGTGGTGGAAGCATCTAGGCGGAAGATTTTTAAAATACTCGGTTCTCCGAAAAATAAAGCCTCTCGTTTTCCACTAGTCTAAAACTCGGTATCAAGTAACGTATTACAATGGAACGAAGACTATAATAATAATCAGTATATTATTTTCTCGTTTATATGCACTTTTGCTATTTTGACTGGCGATCGGGGGTGGTTTTAGTATTTAAAGGGGGTGGCGTTTTGTCCGTTAGATTGTACAATAGCCGGTCGTTGTATAAGGCCGTGTATATTGATTGATTCTGTGGGAAATATAAGCATATTTGATTAGATTTTATTTACGCGCGCCCTTTGCAGCTGGTATTTTTATGATGAATCTGATAATTGACGGCCAGCATATCGTCGATGAGATGAGAGGTTGAGAGGCGAGCTTGTAGTTAATAGTTGGGAATCTAAGAGTTCGTAGGAAGCGTTTTAAGGATGCTCTATACATGTCGCGAACATCCACCTAAAAAGTATGAAATTCTATGTAAAATGACCTGGTGAATCCGAATTTTTTGTTCGCCTTTCGATCCGGAATTGCGAAATAGGCCAAAACAAAACTTTTTTGAAAAACCAGAAAAATATGACTAAAATATTATTTTTTGCAAACTACTTTATTACTTGCTTAAATGATGTCCGATTGATCTGAATTTTTGATATGATATTTTTCAATCCCTTCTTAAGATGATACCATATATTAGAAAATTTTAAAAAAATTACATATGGGCCTAAGAACCTTTTTTCTTCTCCTTTACACAAAATATCGTCATTTTGCAGTGTAAAATACTCGATCGAGAAAACTTTTTTATCATTCAAGTTAGGTCGGTACTATAAGCGACAAAAGTGTTCCTGATAAACCAAATAAACTTTTTTATTTAAAACTTTTTGTAATACGACTTTTAGTTTTGACTGTATAATTATTTAAATTCGTAGAAAATTTTAAAGAGACCGCGCGCCCCAGGCCGCGCTATATACTTCTATTATCGCTGTTTGATGTAGGGGAACGAATAAAGCGGCTATGCGAGAAAGAGAGAGTCCTGGGCCCTATAACACAATGCTTACAATTGTAACAAGTCTACAAGTTACAAGTAAATGGCTTGTACCTACAAGTAACCTTATTGCCTGTAACACAATAATATTTCATACACTTGTAGCTACTAGTGAAATATTCTACACTTGTACATTATCATTCTTACAAGCGCACAACATTTAAAAATGTGTGCGGCGTTTGGATCAACTCGTAGATGGTTCAAGCATGGACTTTTTCTTTCAATAGGCCGAAGCCGTTTTCTATAATGCGCCGAGTGCTTCTATGAGCTCTGTGGAAAGTGGTCTGAGTTGGGTTCATCGGATCGTCATAAGTTGGTGGAATTGACCATTCGCGTAAGGGATATGCGGAATTTACAAGAATCATAGCATTTCCATGAGGTCTCCAACCGTTTCTCATTCTACGCAACAAAGAACTGTTACGAAGTACTCGCGCATTGTGCAAGCTTCCGGGCCAATTTGCACTTATATAATAAAATTTTAAGTCAGGCACACACACTGCCATGCAATTGCTTGAATCCTTCTCATGGCCGTCGATGTAAGCGGGGCATCGTTATTTATGAGGGTTCAATCTACAGCTCCACAAACTTCTGGAAATCTCGCCAAATTATGAAAGCGTTCTGTCACGAGCACTGTATTGTCGGGCCAACGAATCACTGCATCATATTTTATTTCGATTACGGCAGCAATAACATCGTGAACACATCTGCAGACGGTAATTTTTTTACACTCCATGCATATCACATACCCCATGGTATTGCCCTCCGTTTCCAAACCATTGCAGAGCAAGAAGTAGTTCTGGGCCTATGTCTTGAAGAAGGCTTTCACACGGTTCTCGATTGAGGCTAAACCTTTCCACAAGTTCTCCGTCTCTCAGCATGTCAAGGTTTATTCTCTCCCGATAGCGATACACTGCACGAGCATTTTTGTCTCGATTTTGGTTGTCACTATAGGAATCACTTGACCACATATCTACAGTAAAATTATATGTTCACGGTGAAAGACTTAACTACATTGAATCAAACCAGCTTTCAAGATAGGTAGAAAATTGTTTACAATTGTTGACATTTCCGTAACACAACTGAACAAGTGTGGTTGTTGTGTTATGGAAACCAACTACAACTGTACAAAAAGTTCCGTAATTACCTGTGCCCCGCTAGTAACTACAACTTACTTTATGTTACAGAAAATCTACACTTGTATAATTTATTTCCACAATTGTTGAACTTGTAGCATTTGTGTTATAGACCCCAGGTGTCACGGACATTTATAAGTGCAGCAAAGAAGCATGATATTAGTTACAAATACTTAAAATAATTGTGCATTACGGGATTGGTAAAAATAATGTTTTTATATTTATAATTATGGCAACATAGTAGATGGATAGTATCTACAATACTGGAAATAAAATGCACAAATGTTTTTATATACCTACTTACTATTCAGTTTTCAACGCATTTTTATTCACACAGACAACTTATGTTACATTTTACATATTTGCTTTTAGGCATTTGCTGAACATTTAAATAATTTGCAATTACAAAACGGAGAGAGTTTTAAAAATTTTGGGTTGGCGTCTTTGGTCATCAATGTTGGTATTATATTATAATTGCATGTGAGTTCATATTCAAGTTTTAAAAGTTTAGGAACGTCTGGCTTTATCATCAAGAGGTTTATTTTGTTACTAGCATTTGATATAAATTTTTCCAATCAGGTATATTCACTTCATCTCGTATTTCATATGTCATTATGTTTTCGATCTTCGATATCTCTCTGTTTTCTTTAAACTTTCTTCAAAATTGCAGCGATCACCAACACATACGACGAGACGACAGTTCTGGGGCTTCATTTTTAATATTAATGAGATGGTATCTCTGAATAAGTGTCATCATATCTATTATATATGCAGAGTTAAAAGTAAATTTTTTTTCTGTTGGCATGCAAGACAGCTCAGTAGGTTCTTATTTTCATTCTTTTAACACATCCTTATAGAATTCAGATTTGTTTCCCTTTCTCATAATAATATTGTTTTCTGAATCAATTTCAAAAAGTGAAGATGGATAAGAATTCCATTCGTTAGAGAATACTCAAATGTATGTTTCGTCATCAAGTTCTCGAGTAAAAGGTAGATTTCTTAACATGTTTGCTTCACTTTCATATAACACCCACAACAACTTTTTCCTTTGCGTTAAATAGATTTAACTTTACTCCTTCAATTTTTTATGCGTTTTCCTTGTTTATCTTAACTATGACGGCCATTCCTATTTATTCTGCTTTATAAACATTGTTTGATTCGCTAATATATTATTAAGGGATATTATTCACTAATTCCTTAAGGTCTGATTGAAAGGGATTATTTTTTTTTATGATTCTTTTAATTTCTAGTTTATTTATTTGGAATCATGATGAACTTCTTTTACATCATGTCTATACAATTCTCACCAAATTCTTGAATTCAGTGCAAGATTTGTTGGTCGTTAATTTTTTTGCTATTTTTCAGATCTCATTCTGCTTATTAAATGTTAATATCTGTTTACTTTTCCTTAAACCCTTACTATTACCACCGAACATTACCAATAAACTAGAATGTTCACTCTATGCCCCGCCCCCCGCATTTCCCTCCTTGCCTCGTTGCGGAACCTTGTGAAATGCTGGTTAACAGCTCAGACCTCGTGCCACGTTTCGTGCCCGTTTCGTCTAAAGTCTGGCGTCTCGCATTTGTAAGCGCTACATCAAAAGTGCTGACTGAGAGTGGACCCTCTAGTCTCTTGTTAATGTTCTGTGCTATTACGACTTTTATTGCATAATATACCAACATCTGAATGAGAAGAAGTACATCGTTTACCAGTTTTAGAGTCGGTTTTAGGTTTGGAAGCATCGTCCTCCGTTTCAGATTTTTTTTATAAGCGCTTCTTGTATAAGTTCGTCTACTCTTAGCGTGTATAAACAGAATATAGTGATAAAAACACTTCCCTTTTGTCATCATGATATTTTAAGAGCTATGAACTGCTTATCGGATTTTTCTCTACAGGCTTGAAATAATTAATAAATGCTCTCTTTTGTAACGCCCTGTACCGTTTCCATATCTACTACTTGATTAGCAAAAAACGCATTTAAAAAAAAACTATATTTCGACTCATATTTTGTCTTGGACAAGAAGACACAGTAAACACACAAGAACGATTATTATTATAATTATTATAAAAATACTAGCGTCAACTATGATATTGTCGAAGCCCGTGAAATAGACTAAAAGTAAACTGTGAACTCCTACTAAACAGGGATTCCCCGCGCTGCTGCTGTAATACACACTTACACACACTCGTTGGTCGAAGATTTGTGTTTTAGGTCGGTCGGCGACCGATATTAGGTGAACTTTTATGCGCGCCGTGGTTTCAATAATTATTAATATAAAAACCAGATGATTTTTGAAAAAAAGTTTCAAATAAAAAAACTTCCTTTATGATTTGGCTACAACTTTCTCGCTTATAGTATCCATCTATCTCTAAAAATAAAAAAGTTTTCTCGATTGAGTAATTTGTCATGTAATCGAGTAAAATATTAGGTGTCCCATTGAAAAAAAAATATCACCAAAGGCACCTTAATTATTCCTAATTATGTTTTACATTAAAACCATCTTAAGATATGTTTGGCAAAAGCCATATTAAAATTTCATGTCGATCGAAGTTAAAATAAGGGAGATAGAGAGATTTATACAACAAATAAAAATTTTGCAACAATTTTAAAAATTTTTGGAAATTTGCCAATTACTTTGATTTCGCAATTCCGGATCAAGTGGCGAACAAAAAATTCGATTCCGGCAGGTCATTTTACATAAGAATTCATATTTTCTAGGTGGATGTTCGCGACTTGTATAGAGGTGGTCGATTTCAGCACCTCTGGGTCCCAACTATAAGTGAAATGTTATTTGCAATGCACAATCCGCTGATAAAGTAATCAGTATTAAAATAGCAAATTTTCCACAGACCTAGAAAAACAAGAGACCCAATGTTTCATTCATAAAACTCCTGGATTGCTTACAATGTTATGGAAAACTTTTGGGTGGGAGAGAGAAAGGTATATTTCGGCCCTGAATGGCAACAATGTTCAGCGTTTGCCGTTTATAATTTTTTGTCTTTAGACTCGCCAGTGGCGTATCGGTATAGGTAAGGAACAGGTGAAAAAAGCATTATAATCAAATATAATATTGTGATTTTGGTCGGTTTGTTAAAACAACACCATAGATGATTATTTTTTGGAGGTTGTTAGATTATAAACTTTAGAATTAAATATTTTAGGAAAATCATAAATTATTGATGGATGGAGGAAAGTAGTTAAGAATAAAATAGTTGCTTTATATAATATTTATTTTAATTGCGAAGGTATACAATAATTATTAAGACAATGTTAAGTTAAAAGAAAAACCGAAGTTCCCCACTTTATTGGCTAAATTTAATTGACGATAGGACGTTTTAGTTAGACCACATTAAATCACCGACCGATATCAATATTTGATAACATTTGGCGATTCACTAAGGACCGCAGCGTCGTATTTTCAAATAAATCGCTTTAAGTCGCTTCAATAAAAGTCCGAAACTGCTTTTAAAGTTAAATAGTCGGCTAATTTAAACGTCTATAAATACATTTCAATGCCTATTAATAATCAGCAAAAACTTATATAAAAGGACTAAAAAAAAATCAAATAAATCGATGTAATAATCAGGCACATACAGGTGATTCACTTGCTTAGGTGCCGCTAATATGATTATGGAATTGGGAAACAATTTTATATTTATCTGCGCTGTAAGTTACAATTTTCGGGAAAGACGCCACTCGAAATTTTTTTTAGACGTGTATATGTTTGAAAAAGAGGTCACCTTGGGTGGTTCTAATACTAAAGTCACGAGGCTCGAAAAACCGAGAATTTATAAGAGGAAAATTCTCTAAATGCTTCTGTCTCGAAAATGTCGCAAAAATGGACTTCTGGGGGTAATGTAAAAGCATCGAGGTTCGAGGTCAAAAAAATTAAATTGTTTATTTTTTTCTCGAATAATATTTTTTTTATAGAAAAGTTGATTACTTCACGGGAGTCTACGTACAAAATCTTACAAGAAAATACTTTATAAATGATGATGCCTCTTACATTTCTCTGTAAGGAAAATTAAAAAGGAATTAGCATTTATCCACGTTAGATCACAAAATCACAAAATGGGGACACATAAAAAAATCAA
>MU185448.1:17572-52698 GCA_016904865.1 Pissodes strobi | reverse complement strand
TATTTGGCAGTGGAGCAATAAATCGGATGTTTTTGTCGGTCGAGTATCCCTGCCAGTTCGCCTTTGAGAAGTTCCATCTCGGGAGATCGGAGCCGCGTATCTGGAATCTGGAATCTGGAAATGGTGAGAGGGTGGCCTTGAAAGGCCGCGGCACTTAGGCCCCATTGGACCCCCTGTGCGTCCTCTCCAGGTCAACCAATCCATCTAGGCCATCGTCCAGCCTAGTGTTGTAAAAAAGGCGGCGATGTTGCCCGAGGAGGCTGTTCTAAGAAAAGCCATGGTCGGCCATCGTTCTCCCAAAATGGATTCCCTTAGTTCCGAAACAGCGTCGCAATCGCAGAGCAGATGCTCTACTGTTTCGTCCTCCTGTTCACAGCCTCTGCATATAGGTGTCTCGCCTAATCTCATTGTGTGGAGATGTTTCCTTAGCTGGTAGTGTCCAGTCAGAATCCCCACCACGAGTCGTAGGGTCTTCCTTGACATATCCAGGTATGCTTTTGCTGCAGACTCATTAGGGTAGCTTAAAAACTCCCTGGCCAGTCGACAGTTAGTTGTTTCGTCCCATCTTGCCCTAAAGTCTTCATGGGTGATCTTTTTTATCATATGTATCGTCGTCGCGACAGGTAGGTTTGAAGGGCCGGCTCCGATAATGTTTGAACCGGCTGCCTTTCTAGCCAATTTGTCCGCTGATTTGTTACCTTCGCACTGTGCATGTCCTTTAACCCAGCACACAGAAATTCTGTTTTTGCGGGCAGCATCCTCCAGTGAATTATGGCATTCTAGTACTGACCTGGCTGTAAGTTTACAACTTTTCAAGGCCAGTAGTGCTTGTCTACTATCCGTGTAGATTTTAATAGTCTTGTTCTCAGTATTCCTGCGAACAATCTCTTTTGCGGCTATGGATATTGCAGCAAGTTCAGACTGAACTATGCTTGCGTGTCCCTCCATAGGTCATTTAAGTTCAATTCGCAAGCTTCGGGAGCCTGCTCCTTCCTTGGTTTTTGAGCCATCCACGAAAATGTTAACCGCACCTTCGGTTATAGGCTCAAATGGTTTTATTTGTACATCATATAGTTTGTCGAAGATAAACTTGGGAGGTATGCTATCTGCACTTACCTGCAGTAGTGGCAGTCTTACGACTGCCCCTTCCCACAGGTGGCGTCTAGTCTCTCCACATTATATGCTAGGTTGCACACCAACGACTTTGAGCCTTAGCAATGCAGTCAGAGCCACCTCCCTTAGATAAATATCTAGGGGAGGCAGGCACAACATTACTTCCATGGCTCTGGTTGGGGTTGTTCTCATAGCTCCCGTTACAGTTAGGCAGGCAGTTCTCTGTACCTGACTGAGCTTAAGCATTGCCGTTTTTTGTTGACTCTTGGGCCACCAAACTACGGCTCCATAGGCAATCATAGGTCTTATGATGGCAGTATAGATCCACATTACGACCCTGGGTTACATCCCCCAGGTTTTACCCACGGTCCTGCGGCACTCTTCATAAGAGATGTATGCCTTCTTTAGTCTTCGTTCTAAGTGAAGATTCCAGGTTAATTTAGCATCGAAGGTGACCCCAAGGTATTTTACCGCAGATGCAAAATTTAGTTGTGTGTTTAGGAGGGTCGGAGGTCGCAGTGGCTCCATCCTCCTTTTTCTGGTGAAGAGCACCATCTCCGTCTTCCTGGGGTTTACAGACAGGGAGTGCTCCCTGCACCACTTTTCGACTAAGCGAAGGGCACTCTGCATTCGATTGCACAGAACTCCTTCAAACTTTCCGTTGAGCAGTATCGTAAGATCGTCTGCATATGCATTGTTGTAGAATCCATCTGAGTTGAGGCGATGCAAGAGGCTGTCGAGAACAAGGTTCCATAGCAGTGGCGACAGAACGCCTCCCTGCGGGCAGCCTCTGGCAACGATGCCTCTCACTACAGTATCTTCCACCTTTATTTGCACGCGTCTCTTCGAGAGCATGTTGAAAATCCAGCCACTGACAGCAGGAGGGACGCCCCTGTTTGTTAAGGCAGCATTGATTTTTGCAAAGGTGGTTTTATCAAACGCACCTTCAATATCAATAAATACACCTAAGGTGGACTCATTATTGTCCAGCGATCTCTCTATCCGGCTCACTGCTGAATGCAAGGCCGTGTCGGTCGATCTTCCCGTAGTGTACGCGTGTTGGTTGGGATGCAGCGGTCGGTTGACCAGTACGCAGTCCCTCAAATATCGCTCACACAGCCTCTCCAGAGTTTTTAGCACAAAGGATGTTAGGCTGATTGGTCGATAGGCTTTGGGGACAGCGTAATCCATCCTACCTGTAGCGCAGCGCTAGGCATGCCCAGAACACCTTTACCAAGTGCGGCAGTAACACGTCCAAGCCCCACTGTAGTAGAGCTGGACGGATGCCGTCAGTACCTGGCGATTTGAAGGGTGAGAAGCTTAGTACTGCCCATCGTATTTTGTCTTCACTAACTATTTGGTTGGCACCTTGCCAGTCCAGATCAGTAGGTTGAAGGTTGGTCTCGTCTGGCCAGTTCCTGTCGTCTGTTACCGACGAACCAGGGAAATAGGTCTGCATAAGCAGTTCAAGACTCTCTTGTAGGTTAGCGGTCTTAGTGCCGTCCTCCCTTGTTAGTAGACCTAGGTCGCGATCTTTGTCTTTTGCGAGGACCTTGTAGAGCCGTGCAGTCTGCGAGTGATCTTCGATCTCCTCACAGTAGACCCTTCAGGCCTCCCTCTGTTTTTTCCTTACTAGTTTTTTAAACTCCCGCAGATTGGTGCTGTATTGCTCCCAGTCGGCTTGAGTTCTAGTTCTTTTTGCTCTGTTGAAAGATTTTCTCGCTGTCCTCTTGAGTTCTCCCAACTCTTTGTTCCACCATTTTGTGGCTTCCCCTGACTGTTGTTGTGATGCCTCAAGAGGGCAAGATTTTTCAAAGGCTTTAGTTATGGCGGTCTGTAGGCCTAGCATGCGACTTTCCAGACCGTCATTGTCTTTAGGCGTATTCCCCTCCACTTCCCGTAGGGTCTCCCGAAGCCGGACGAGGAATTGAGCTCTATCCGTCCTTCGGGGATCCCTAAAAAGCTTCCTGGGCGCCTTTATTGAGCTAAGCTCAAATGTTAACCAGCGATGATCTGACATGGTGACCTTGTCAGAGACATGCCAGTTTATGACTAATTGAGATATGCCCGCCGAGGCAAGTGTTATATCAATTATGGTTTGACTCCTGGAGTTAATAAAGGTTGGTGCAGTACCTCTATTGAGAATGTTGAGGTTGCTACCTGTAATGTAATCATAAAGTGATTTACCTCTAGCATTGTTGTCTTCGTTGCCCCAGGTCACATGGTGTCGGAGCCGCGTATAATTGGGATCTGGGTGCCCACCTCCAACAGCACGGGATGGTCTTGGCTATGTGGAAAAGCCTCAAGAACATATCGGTTCACTGGAACAGGTTTTCCCTCTTGATCAGATGACACGAAGCATAATTCTGGGTTGGTCTCAGTACCCCATCTGGCTGAGTGGAAGATACTTCTGTGTTTGGCACTGAAGACTAGTTGAATATTATGAGCCTCAGCCCAGTCCACCAGTTTTGTTCCGTTTTGGTTGTTTTGAGAGTAGCTCCATTGGGTATGCTGGCTATTAAAATCACCGGCAGGATGAATGTTATTTACATACAGGTTTCAATGTTATTTATATACAGGTTTAAATTAAAAATTCTAATTATGTAATTGTAATAAACATATAGTTATTTCGCTTTTAAATATAAATATATAAAATATTATAATAGCTTCCTACCAATTGTTTAATAGTTATCAGCAAACACGTAATTAACAGCATAATTAACAGCACCCTTCCCCGCGCGACCGGCCGTTATTAATTATATAAATCCGAAAAACCGCAAAAGGAAATCGAACTGAATATGGAACTACTTGACTGACCCAAAATATCGCCCGTCCGTCGGCCAGCATCGACCTATTGGACAATAGGAAGCCACACATCCACGAAAACTTATCGTATGCGTTTTCCCGTTTGAAATATCCATTAAATTCCCTTGTTTTTCCCGTACAAATTTTATTTATAACTAAATCAGGAGTAGGCGTCCCCAATTGCTTGACGACACTAAGCCCATAATTTAATTATTTTAACCAGATCTTTACGATTCAGATAAATTCCTAAAGCTTTACAATTTACTATTCTGGGTTAATTTGAGAAAAGTTTCTAAATCTTCAGATACAGATTTAACTATCATGTAAAATAAAATCAGAATCCCTGTACATTAAGGGTCACTACGTTGAACGTCGATTAGTCACTATAACGACTCGTTAAATTAATCAGTGTTTCAAATATGTCAATGTCAGTATGACATTAATAGATGTCTGAGTGTGATATGATATCCAAAACACTGATTAATTTAGAAGTGACTAATCGGAGTTCAAAGTAGTAGAGAATATGTCATAGATTTGAATTATCACTTACTTCTCTTTTGTGGGCCTCTTCTGTGTTAATTTAGAGGTCTGTTTTTTAAATATATACCATTGAACACATTTTTAATAAAATAATTTGACGTAAATTTCTATTTACATACTAAACAAAATTAAAATATTTCAAAGTATTCGGAATTACCTACTTAGTTTATCATAGAACATCCACAAAATTCTCTATAAAACTAATGTTTAACTAATCGTCATTATAGTATTCTTTATTATATTATTTCTCTAATCGCAAAATCTCAATCAAAACTCCAGTCAATACAAACGCGACGAGCAGTAAATCACAGATCAAAGGGATACCGATAAGTGGACGCAATAAGAATGTGCGCCAATCGGCGAGGAGGCGCTGAAAAACAGCCGTTACCATAGAAACCGCGTATACAAAATAGAATGCAACGTGCTCTATGACGATGTGTGACGTAAAATCGGAATGCGTGCGTATGTTAGTAAATTGCTCTAGTACTTTAGTAGATAATTAGATAATGGTAATGCTAAACATGCCAAAACATTTACAAATAGTTATTAATATTATTATTGTAATAATCGGAATAGGTGCCAAATAGGTATCATTTTTATGATTTTTTATAGATTTATTTAGCGTATGGCACCTTCAAATTACAGAGAGAAAGACAGTAATATAAATATAATATAAATACACAAATATATATAATATTAATCACACACATACACTTAGGTCTAGAATATAATTATTATTCAATTGCACTGTGGGTCGCGTTCAGAAAATCTGTGGGATGGCCAGGGTAGGATGTCAGAGGGCATTCCTGTATAATGTGGTGAACCGTTTGTCTGACACCACAGTCACATTATGGGGAGGGTATTTTTCCCTATTTGTGGAGCGAATCCGCATATCAACCGTGTCCTGTTCTAATCCTGTCAAACATGGTGTAGTCTACCATGTTTAACGGGGTAAGTCAAATCCCGGTATTTTGACATTGAGGTTAACTACATTTTGGGCGTGATCTGGGGCCTTATCTTCCCATTCCGTTCGCCATGCTTCAATGAGGGAAAAACCGGAATCTTGTAAGCCTTTTGCCCTAGCGAGAGCAGGATGTCTGGACCGCATCCTATTAAGTTCTATGTCATCACATGTTGAGTGAATGGGCAGCTGCAAGTTCCCTTGGATTTTCTTGTACTCCCTGGCTAGTGCATTTTCTCTGCGCAGGTGTGGTGGTGGAATATGATTCAGCACGGGAAGCCAAGGAGTGGGGGTGGACTTTAGCGTTCCCGAGAAGATTCGTATTGTGCGGATTTGTTCTACATCCTACATTCTTGATGTGAGCACTATTAAGCCATGCTGGCGAGCAGTACTCTGCAGCGGAGTATAATATCCCCAAGGCAAGGCATGTATTTTATTCTCCTTCGTTTTTTGTGCTCTACAATAAATTCGTGATCTTTTGTTGTTACATTCGGTTACGAAGCATAAAACACAAGTCCTACAAAAAGGATGGTTTGTTCAGTATTAGTTTGTTTCAATTTCATGCCCTTCCAGATATCTGTGTTTTGTTGTGCCTTTAATGCCAATTTCTTCCATTCATTAAAAATACTTTGATCTTTAATAGGATCAGGCCATAATTGATTAGGCTTAAAAAACATTTCAAAGGTCTCCAGCTTTTTCTTCTCAAGATGCTTAAATTTTAAAGCTGCACATACATGAGATCTTTTTGGACCAAAAGTATTGTTCTCACTAGAATTTTCTACATGAAAAGGGCGCAAGCCAGATAATTTGAATCCATTATTGATGGTGACCGATCTAATATGATTAAGCGCCTTTTGAAATACGTTTGCAAAATGTTGCTTTTGTAGGCGGTTGCTTAAATTGTGAGGTCTCCAATTTTGCGCCTCTCTTTTGTAAGCTAACTTTAACGGTCTAAATACAGCCACATTCATCGGCTGTAAAGGGTGTGTTGAACTAGGATACAAAGCTATTAATTCAATGCTATTTTGGACGCGAAAGCTAGATAAATGCAGTGTGACTAACTCAAACCATCCCAAACATATCCATCTACAAAAAATATGATGGGCTTTGTCACTTCTTTTATAAGCCAGGGATTAAAGATATTCGTAATATATTCAATGAAAGTAGCTGAACACATCCACCCATTCTCAAGTTCCCAGTATTTTCGTACGATTGAGGCAATCGCCGCGATAGAATTCTTTCATAAGCAAGAACGATCATAAGAGGAGCTACTTTTCCTGTAGCGTTAGTTGTCACTACAACAGTTACGTTCTCTTTGTCGTCTCCACTAGCGCGATAAATATTTTGATCGCCTTTTCTTCCTAAAACTTTTCCTTTCTTGCAGATAAATGCCCTCTCCTCTGCTTTGAACGCTCTATTTGGGGCGCTTGTTGTTTCAAACAAATTATTTGCTTACAGGTAATTATCTACTTCAACAAACTGCTTTGGATTAAGTTCTGTGATATTCTTTCAGCAATTTCGGGATTCGTCTTAAGAAGAGTACAATCCATTTTTCACTGAGTCTGTCAGTATTTATAATTTTTTTTTCATGGTGCACCATGATTCTTTGCAGCCACAGACACTGGAATACCATTTTTACAATCTTCCAAAGCCCTTGCCATTTATTGAGTACTATAATTTGTTTGGGCCTATTTCTGAAATTAAATAAAAAAAATCATATTGTTGACACCTTGACAATAATGACAACTAATTTACTTCCAAAACGTAAAAAATTGGCAAAATTGCAATTTTGGGCGCTTTAATTATAAACTACTTTCAGACTAAAATGGTTATATCATAATTATATATTATATTATTATAATACTAGCTTTTACCCGCGGCTTCGCCCGCGTTGAAAAACCTGTAAAAACAGTAAGAATTAAGGAAATAAACACATGTAGATACATAACCTCAAATATAGAAACATATTAACTATTGCTTAAAGGTCACAGAAAAATGGAAATAAATGCTTTTTGTTGATTGAGCTCTCATTTATTAAGTTTATTATTTTCAAAAGTACATCCGAAACACGTGATACTATACTCAATTGAATAGTGAGCGGACCGCTGGTATTCACTTATTGGACTAGATGGCGTTAAATGTTCTTCAAATGGAGCGCCACGTAGCGTTGAATTCTATTAACCCTTTGCGGCCAAGTGGGCTCATGGTGAAGCCACTTGCAAATAAATTAATTTCAAAGTGCCTGATGTCTTTACCGTGAGGACACCTATTGTGAAATGTACTGTAGGTCCGCCCTACCGCTAACATAATTCGTTGTCGCGTTTAGATAGCATTATAGCTCTTCACAGTGATTGTTTAGACGTGCTAATGACAAGTGGATGTAAGCGATTTGTTTATATTGGAAAAATTGTGTTTTTTCGTGTGATGGCGACTATATTTTTTAATTATTTGTTACTTGATATGTTTTATAGGAGACCTATAATATTGTTGTTGATTAAATAAAAACAATTATATAGTTTTTGATGGAAAATATGTGGTGGGTTCGCCCTGGAGCCACTAGGAATTCTGTGAATATTTGTTGCAGAACCTATAAAAGCTTTTTTTACGCAGTTGTTGGATATGAATCCGAACAATTTGTTTGATTTCATTGAGGAGCTCCCTAACGACAATACAAGTGAAGTGGGTGATCGCAGCGATGACGATATTGAAGGGACCCAATATTTTGTCGTACCATTCGCTTTTGAAACTATTGATATTGAAAATTTGCCCATTGTTTTTGCTGGTGATATTGAACTAGAAAACATATATAATGTTGAAAATAGTAACAACAAAAGTTTGGAATGGGATAGTGATGATGATATACCCCTACTATCTGAGCCCCCGAAAAGGCAAAGCAAACTGTGTGGACTAAATCTGGAACGCACTGCAAAATCCAAAAGACTCTGGTGGAATATCTGGTCCTGGGGATGAAATTGGCGTTGAAATACCCACTGGTATGTTTCTGCATATTTTTCCGAAAAGTTTTTTGAACGCCATAGTATTCCAGACAAAATAAAAAGTTTTCTTTCATAGGACAGTTTTTCCTAGTGTCCCCACGGTGAAGACACCTAATTAACAAAAAAACTAAAGAGCCGGGTTAAAAAAAAATGACAGAAATATGTTCCAGACACAAGAAATAAATTAGCTTAACACAGTTTTTATCTGAATATTATAGAAAAATAATTCCGGCCTCAAAGGGTTAAAGTTTCTCAAACTCTTCGTCGGACGATCATATATGGCAGCATCAATCTTTTGCAATTCAAAAACATTTTTTTTAAGAAAAGTATCCTATGTCCTTTACTATATTCTTGAAAATGTACATACATATCTCTACAAAATTTCATGAGGATCGATTGAGTAGTTTAGCGTAACAAACAAACAAACAAGCTCACATTTGCATTTATAATATTAGTTTGGAGTAGGTAAAGGTTGTCATATGTTCTTTACTATACTCTTAAAAATATATGTACAAAATTTCATGTTATCTTACTTCTTAATGATTTTTGACAGTTATTTAAGTACATCAACGCGAGCGATGCCGCGGGTAAAATCTTAATAGTTTTAAGCACTTGCGGCAACAACTTTACGAAAACTCCTCAATTTTTCGGCGCTCTAACACGAACAACACTTTCAAGCGCCAAAGTTTTGACACTTAATGATCAATCACAACATTACGTTTCTATAGTAATAAAATCCCCGTATACATTGTCCACAATATACTCTTGGAAATATCTGTACAAAATTTCATGTTATCTTACTTTTTAATGATCTTTGGCCGTGATTTAAGTACATCAACGCGAGCGAAGCCGCGTGTAAAAATTGCCCTACGTCCTTTACTATACTCTTCAAAATATCTGTAAAAAATTTCATGATATCTTACTTTTTAATGATCTTTGACAGATATTTAAATACATCAACGCGAGCTAAGCCGCGGGTAAAGACTAAAAGTGTCATATATCCTTTACTATACTCTTGAAAATATCTGTACAAAAAATTTCATGATGATCGGTGGAGTAGTTTACGCGTGGAAAATAGGCTTAAAACTAACCGTAAAACTCAACGCGAGCGAAGCTGCGGGTAAAAGCTAAAAGTATCCTATGTGATTACTATACTTTTGAAAATATCTGTACGAAATTTCATGATATCTTACTCTAACGCGAACAACACTTTCAAGCGCCAAAGTTTTGACACTTAATGATCAATCACAACATTATGTTTCTATAGTAATAAAACCCCCGTATACATTGTCCACAACACGGTACAAGGAGAAACGGTATAGTATTCCGGCAGCCAAAACTCGTCGAGTTCGCGCAGTTACGTAGGTTGCGTAAGAAAATCAAGACGACTGCATTCGATTTATATGGATTTGTACGTTTGTACAAGTTGACATCGTGGTTTTCTAACTGTGAATATTTTATTTGTTTTTCAAAATGCCTGGATGTGCTGTGGCAAAGTGTAATAACTACACTAAATCTACCCAAGGCACTAATATTAGATATTTTCGTTCTCCAAAAAATTAAGATCTGTGTAAAAGGTGGATCATTGCGTGTAAACGGGAAGATGAGATAAACGTAAAGAATGGTATATACTTAACTAACTAGGTGGTCTATTATGTGATAGGTTGTAATTAATTTGTAAAAGAAAATAATATATCGAAATTTTAGCTTACATAATATGTTCTGTTCATTTTGAGAACGTTTATTTTGCTGGGCCTACACTTATAGAGAAGTTGTTAAATTATACATCAAAAACTAACTAGGTTCTACGTTGTGAAAATAATAATTAATAACATAAAAAATACTGTATACTTTAGAATCTCAGCACGCAGAGTGTTCTCAAAGCAACTGAATTTACTAGTAGTATAATTGGACAAACAATAATTTCTCCACATGAAAAATATCTTATCACATAGAAAAAACATTTTTACCACTTGTCAAATCAAAAGTTATTTCTAAATTGCATAGATTTTAAATCTATGCAATTCTTGTCATGAAACCAATATATTTTAAATGCCCGCTATGTCTGAGACTCTACGCAAACTACGTCAAAGCCCGGCAGCGGTGCGCAATACTATACCGTTTCTCCTTGTGCCGTGGTCCACAATATACTCTTGAGAAACATCTGTACACAATTTTATGTTATCTTACTTTTTAATGATCTTTGGCAGTTATTTAAGTACATCAACGCAAGCGAAGCCGAGGGTAAAAACTATCCTATAGTAAAAGCTGAAAGTGTCCTATTTGCTTTACTATACTCTTGAAAATATCTGTACAAAATTTCATGATGATCGGTTGAGTAGTTTACGCGTGAATGCACAACAAACAAACAAACAAACTCACATTCGCATTTATAATATTAGTTAAGATTCCTTTCAAAATCCCGAGTATTTCCGGACATATTAGGAAAAACCGAAATTTTGAAAAATTGTTCTATTTTCTTCCTGGGCTTATTTAAAACCGGATTTCAAATTGAATTGAGCTTTTGCATTGCCACTTTTTCCGCTCTATCCAATGGTGGTAACCAGTTTGGAATCCGATGTTTCCTCTTCAAGGGGTCATCATCAACTATCCTTTTTTAAATACAAACTTTAATTTTTTCATCGTTTTTCAGATGATATTGACATTAATAATATGAATATTATGTGTTTATTTTTTTTTACTTATTTATCTTTTTTTCTAATTATTTATTTTGCTTTGGCGTAATTTTAAATAGCTTAAGTTACTTTTGAAATTTTTATTTTCTATAGAATTATTTTATTTTGTTTTCTGTGTTAAATGGAAAAGTGGAGCCTTTGTTTTAAAAAAAAATAAAAAATAGTAAAATTAAATAAACAGATTCGTTTATCTTTTAGGAGAATGTGGTCCCGAACTATTATGCTAACAAGTTGCTCATTGCAAAGATAAAATACTTTTAATCAACAAAAAAATATTTAACATAGAACAACATCAACAATTCATAATAATACTACGTGATACTATATTTAGATGGAAAAATACACCTATCGAAATTTTGATTATAAAATAAAAAAACATAAATTTAAAATTTATAAATATTTAAGAGAAAGCCTCGATATGAAGACGCGAAGGCGCCTGAAAGACTGAATTAAAATGCGTGATAAATAAACGTACTACACGATATCGTGTTTATTGAGCTCTAGGATGGGACAAGCATAATAATTTAAAGGTGTAGGTATAATATTTTGCAATATTGATATCAATAATTATTATTCTTCCCAATATAATGGGAATATTATGGTTATACCTTTGCATAAAGTAATCGGATCCAATACAAAATTAAGACAATAATATTATTATTATGATCATCATTAAAAAGGCAACAGCCTAGTAATATCATAATATTTTATAGTTTCATACATAAAATTGCATAATATTTCTATTTCTACTTCATTTATTTGTCAATTACAAGCACAAAAACAATATTTTATCGAATATAAAAATTTCAAAAGTAACTTAAACTATTCAAAATTGCCCCAAAGCAAAATAAAAATTTAAAAAAAAAACTAAAAAAGATTACAAAAAAAATAAAAACACATATTCATATTAAGAACGCCAACATCATCTGAAAAACGTTAAAGAAAATAAAGTTGGTATTTAAAAAAAGAAAGTTGACGATGACCTCTTGAAGACCAAATGTCGGATTCCAAAGTGCCTACCACCATTGGATAGAGCGGAAAAAGTTGTAATGCAAAAGTCCAATTCAATTTCAAATCCGTTTTTAAGCCCAGGAAGAAGATAAAACGATTTTTCAAAATTTCGGTTTTTTTCCGGATATCTTAGGAAATACTCGGAATTTTAAAACTTTCTAAACGGCATATTGTGAACTACTTAAAAACATTAATTAAATATCACCCTGTGCTAAGTTTGAACTTAAACTTGACAAATGTTATATAAACATTCACTGTTAATTATAAACAACTTGAGCGGTCGACGGGAGCGATTTTAATCCTTAATGATGCAGCCATCAGCATTTTGTAACATATAAATACGCAGGCAAACGCCAAGTTCATCAGGCTTCCGGGTCTCTCAATTCCGCTCAATCTAGTTGCGGTACAGCACACAGGTACCTACACTTCTAGTTGTTCTATCCCACAACCCCCATATCTGTGAACACCTATGCACAGGCATAGGGCTATCAGGACCTTACCTAACCCTAATGGACGTATGCACAGGTATACGGCATCTAGGGGCTACTAAAAGTAAAGAGAGTCGAGAATTTCCAGTAAAGGGATAGTTTTTGGGGAATTTTAGAAGGTAGTGAAAGTGCCACAGCAATTTGTGACAAACTTAAACCAGAAAGACTTACCTTATAAATATCAGAACGAATACATAAATAAAAGACAACTCCGCTCACATAAACTTTATTAATAAAAGTGACGTCGCTCGCTAGAGAAACTTTCAACTAAGCCTCCCTCGAGAAGACATGCATTTAATATTAATTGGGTATAATGTAAACTCTTAATTCATCTATAAACTGAAACACGCCTTTACGGCCTTTATTAGTATACAGTCTAACCGTTGTTAAGTTTGTTTGTAAATAACCTTGTTATCGTTTTTATCGATGTGTCTCCTTTATTATCTCTTCTCAACTTGACGTAGTGCGTTCCTAAATCTGAGCTCCTCTCCTACACGCTAAGTAAGGCGTGGCGTCACAGTTAAAAAAAATAGAATTCGTGACAGAATGGTGGAGGCGCCTCTACGGCATAAGACATAATAACAATAATAAAAGCAAGTCATACAGTTATCAGTGCAAGAGGGACGCAAGTCGCCCTACGTCACAAGTAATAAATTAAATTAAACAATAAAACCAAGTAAATCATTAATATAAATGCATATATACATATAATATATACAAATAATATTAAAATTCAATAAACTAAAAGTAACAAACAATAAGTCAAGCTATCCGTTGCATAGATATATACATATAATAAAGACACATTAACTTCAAATCACGCGCCGAGGTACTGCCAAGTGCCGTCATCTACGAGCGGTCGGCGTTACCGAAGAGTACGGCCACGTGCTGCATCCACGGACGGTCGCCGAAGTACGCCATCTACGGGCGGTCGACGTCACAAGCGCCATCTCGAGGTCCATGTTCATACCTGGAACAAAGAAAGACAGAAGGTAACTAAGTTGTGGGACTGGCTATTTGTGGCGAAGGTAACAACGATAAGTCAATACCGAAAAAACATATATAGTTAATTATATAGAACAAATATCAAAATGGAGTAATACAACAGATTTGTATGGGAGAAACTAAAGGACACCATGGAGCAAGCAGGAGAAACAAGTGAAGAGGATGGAACCAGCACTCAAGTAAAATAAGAAACTAATCACAAACACAAAAACTAGGAGAGACCCGAAGCTTCAAAATGTAAATAGTATAAATATAAAACCCAAGTGCTCATAGAAAATGATATATACAAGGCACTTAGGAGGTTAAAATATAAATAAGCAAAATATATAGTGAAACATAGTGAAACAAAATATTTATAGTGAAACATAGCATAATATAAGCCCGAGTGTTAATAAGACAAGTATATAGATAAACACACTTAGGAGTTAATAAACTATATAGAAAAATATTATAGAACATAGGATTTATGAAGACAAATGAATCTAGAACAAGTCGTGTTAAGTGAATATTATTGGGTAATTAGTAAACTATGTATACAAAATAAATAGGTGAAAGTGAAGATATGCATAGTAAAGCAAAAGTAATGGACCAGCAGAAAAAACTGAGTTGCCATTGAAACTGTGAATTAAGGGTATATAGAGGAGGAATATATGTGTATACAAGGAAGTATTATAAAGTAAAGTGTTCTCCGGCCTAAATAAGACTGCAACGACGAATTATCTAAAAGAGAACGTTACAGCAAAAAATTTTGGCATCGGAAAGTTGAGCATATAGGGACTGAAGTAGCTACGCTGACGTACAAGGAAGTCGAAGCAAATATTTTGGTACCAAAGAAGCTCAAGGGCAAAGTACCCAGGTGAAATGTTACATAAGCAAGAAATGTTTATGTAAAGCATGAAGAATATAGAAGAAGCATACATAAGTTGAAAAGTTGTTTATGTAAAGTGAGAAGAAATACAGAAGAAGATGTTTTTGAGATAAGCATACATAGTGAAGAAATATATAAGCAAAAGTTGTGTATGTAAAGCATACATAAGGTGAAATAATGGAGAAATGTATAAGCAAAAGATGTTTATATAATGTGTGTTTAAAAGAGAGCATACGTTGATATATAAATAATAATATAATGTTTCTCTGTCCTACACAATTTACATAAAGCTAGCATAGATTTACATAGAGTGCCCATATACATTTAAAGTAAACCTTAAGTAAAAAAACTTAAGATATGGAAAGTAAATATAAGACATAAAATAAAATAAATATATCGGAAAATGTATATATAAGCGATACCACGCAGAGAAAAGTGTATAGAAAAGCAGTGAGAAATTTTAAATAATGTATAGATAACTATCTTGATAATATACTGCGTTGGCCGCAAGCCAGGACTCATTCCAGCCCATACAGGACGGCCAACCAGCCAGTGTCCCCATTCCTCAACTGGATTACTTGAAGATAAAAAGGTATAAGAAATTATAATATATGGATGAAATACCTACCAGCAGCAGTGGACAACGAATTAGATAAAAAATAACAAACCTTAGAGTATATTCCAAATCAAATCTTGCCAGTCACATAATTGTCTAATTTTGCCAAAAATCTCGTGCCTATGTCGTATTTCAGGTCAGTGTGTGCAGGCTACAGTAGCACAAATAGGCCAAAAAGAGGCACATTTGTCAGTATAATTATCACCACATACTCAATATTCACGATACTTATATTTGATTGTATTAGTTAACTCATCGAATACCAACACACGGCACGGAAAAGCGAGAAAATCAAGCCGACGCCATTTTGACATACCCGTCAATTGAAGGATTAAGGAATTCAAAGAACCCACTACGAGACTACGACAGACGGCTTGGAGCACTATCTACCAGGCTTTGTATAAATAAGCAGTCCGCAACACAAAAGCAAAGTAAAGGGAACGTCCGACAGCGAAGGAATTTGCAAACAATGACATATCCAGTCGCCACCTATTATTCACGGAAGCGTAACGTATAATTCTCTATTAATTTACATAGCATTGTTAATATTTACTCATCGAAAAGATTCATAAAGACATATGATATGTTGCAAAAATATTTTATTTCTTTAAACAAAGCTAGCATGTTGAATTAGGTCAGCAAGTAAAATAAATTGAGTGATTTGATATACAAAGTCAGCAAGTTTTGGATAGCTCAAGAAATATAACTGAGTCAATAAACTGTTATAATGCTGTTAGCAAATATTATATATGTAGACGGGACCGTCTCTATACTATACAGTTTGATAAATTTATAGATAATGGATATAAAAATCAGAAATAAATAGCAATGGTTAAATAGAATATAGACAGGACCGGCTTTTGGGTTTTTATTCTAGCAAGAAATAAGTGTAACATAACGTAATATTGTTAATATAGGATAGGTAGTTTATTTTAAGACAGAGCCGCAATAAGTTGATTTTTAATGTTAAGGATAAAATTCATTATCTTTATATATAAGCCCCATTTAACCAACTATTCTTAAAACTAACCGATATAAAGACAATGAATTAATGTCACCTCTGTTGGGATGGCCGCATCTTAACAGAGGAGATATCATATAAGAGGCAATTTTATTGCCCATAGACATAAAACTCTAGTTATAAAAGTAAGTGGCATTATAAGGCAGTATAAAAAAGGAAATCGATGCTCTCAAAACAGATAGGTTTGTACCAGTTAAAATTAGATATAAGGTATAATAGATCAATAAAGAAATCAAATCGAGAGAGTTTTTTATCATATAAATTAGTAATAAGTTAAAGACAGAACCGTATTTAAATAATACGTGCCTCACGTAGTTGCTTTATTAACACAATGAACACTAAGACGTAAAACGTTGTTTGCCAAGGGGCAAATAAATTTTGCAATAATACATTTCTAGTAAAAAGCCGGGTTTAACAAATTATGATTTTGTTAATAAGACAACTAAAAACGTCACAAATAAGAATACATAGGATAAGATTATAACATCGTTAATATAACTTGTAAAACAATTTTTCTTTTATTACATGTATAACAAGAAAAAAGCGAGTCAAACCACACAAGAACGTACGACTGCATAGGAGACTACAAAATGAAATGCAAAGGGTTGGACCTAAGCCAGAACAAGTCCTCTGACGAAATATATATTAAATTATAATACAATTAGGTGCAATGAAATATGTCTTATGTCTTCAATGAGGTCTGTTTTCTCTTTTTTAAAGCAAATAAGTCAGGTTAAAACGTTGGGGACCAACGTTATCAGGGAGGGGGAATGTGCGAACTGCTTAAAAGCATTAATTAAATATCACCCTGTCCTAAGTTTGAACTTAAACTTGACAAATGTTATATAAACATTCACTATTAATTATAAACAACTTGAGTGGTCGACGGGAGCGATTTTAATCCTTATTGATGCAGTCATCAGCATTTTGTAATATATAAATACGCAGGCAAACGCCAAGTTCATCAGACTTTCGGGTCTCTCAATTCCGCTCATTCTAGTTGCTGTACAGCACACAGGTGCGTACACTTCTAGTTGTTCTATCCCACAACCCCCATATCTGCTGTGAACACCTATGCACAGGCATAGGGCGATCACGTCCTTACCTAACCTGAATGGACGTATGCACAGGTATACGGCATCTAGGGGCTACTAAAAGTAAAGAGAGTCGAATTTACGAGTGAAGTATCAGAATTTCCAGTAAAGGGATAGTTTTTGGGGAATTTTAAAAGGTAGTGAAAGTGCCTTAGCAATTTGTGATAAACTTAAACCAGAAAGACTTACCTTATAAATATCAGAACGAATACATAAATAAAAGATAACTCTGCTCACATACACTTTATTAATAAAAGTGACGTCGCTTGCTAGAAAAACTTTGAACTAAGCCTCCCTCGAGAAGACATGCATTTAATATTAATTGGGTATAGTGTAAACTCTTAATTTATCTATAAACTTAAACACGTCTTTATTAATATTCACTCTAACCGTTGTTAAGTTTGTTTGTAAATAAACTTATTATTTTTATCGATGTGTCTCCTTTATTATCTCTTCTCAACTTGACGTAGTGCGTTCCTAAATCTGAGCTACTCTCCTACACGCTAAGTAAGGCAGTTAAAAAAAAACAATTCGTGACAATATTTTTAGGCACCTAAATGCGCAATTTTGCCTTTATCTGACCGACCCTGTATCTCTTACGGTTGTCGAGATTCCCATGCATAGACTCGAATTAGAGCCAAAATCAATATGAAATAATTAACTAAAATAATACAAAAACAATAATTGGTTACTTACCTTAATGTTTTCATTAAGAAAAATTTAAAATATAATAAATTTTTCTCGGAACCATACGATATAAGGGATAACACATTCCACTGCTGGGGAGAGACGCGACGTTACAGGGTGGCCACGTGTCGTAAGCTTTAAGAGTGTCCAGAATTTGTGGTCCAAATTATACCCAGTTTTTTGTAGAAGCGTGTTAATAACAAACTGCCAGAGTATCAAAGACTGGTTGTTTCTGGCCCATTCTTCTTGAAAATGTTGCGTGATCTCACATTATGCAAGTTGATGTCATGTACGAACATTAAACACAGAAATTTGAGTAAAATACTAGAAAAATTCAGTAAAACAGCCTATATACTGAATTCAGTGACAGGTCGAGCACAATTTAGTGTTAGAATAGGCGAAATCAAGCTTGTAACTTAACTAATAGTGATTTGGTTTGCACAGTATCATTTAGATTCCACTTCTAACAGTACATTAGCGTACCTATCGAGTATTCAACTTTAAAGCCCCTTAACCTTCATTTTGGTGATAATTTTGGAATAAGCCGAGACTCCATAGGGGACCTACTTTGAAAACCACTGGCCATGTAATGAGGGGATCCTATACGGTAAAGTAGATTCTACTGGCACCTCATGGTCTAGTATTAAATATAATACCAACATATCTACACTACACATTCTATAAAATAAAATAGTGGATCTTGTACCCCTATTTAAGATGCCCCCTTACCCACTAGCAATAATATTTCTCTACCGCAAAACAATAGCGGCCGCACACTAAACTCTCCAGGCAAATTAACAAAAGACATTAAAAATTAAGTTTCGGTCATTTTATCAATTTATGAAGCGCCCGTCCATCCATATAAAAGTTACCCCTTTCGTTTCAATGGGGTCGATTAGCATAATAATCAAAAGGTCAAAATTAAAGGGACACGTGACTATAGTTTTGGTGTTTTTAAGTTGACCGGATATCTTCCAGCGTTAAAATGGCACATAAATTATTGTCGGTGGATGATTGTACAATAACCATTGTTTTCAATGGGGGTGACATAAATAAACTGTTGAAATGAGAAATGGTATAGTTAGGATAGTCTTGTAGATGGTATATTAGTGTATATTAATTAATATATTCATTTAAGTTGCTAAAAAACTTCTCGTTTAATAACAGTGGCTTAGTAGTTAATTAATTTAAATAATAAAATCGGTGTGTGTTTTAGACCACACGACACAAGTGAAAATTTCAATAATAATATTATAAATTGAAAGTATTTTTTGTACTCCACATTTTGAAATTACTTGCCATATTTTCGATGTTCCAAAGAGTACAATTTTACTTCGAAACTTGCTATAAAATACATCAGAAACTGCCTTTAATCGCGAGAAAATTAAACTGTCCACCTTCAAACCGTTTTCAATCAGACAGTAATAAATGTATAAATCTACATATTTTAATCTAAGCGTCATATCAAAATATTGGATGTCATATTCCTTCAAATTTCGTTCAAATACTCGTAAAATTACCGAAATATTGAATACTTTGGAATTTTTTTTCGCGTTTCTGCATATATCAATTAATCCTCCATTTCCTCGTATTTCCCGATCTTGTAGAGAAAATTATTATAAAACTATTTTATAGTAGAGGGAACGAGGTTTACGAATCTAAGATAGATTTCTTGAAAATAGCTATGCGTACGCTTAAAATAGCATTTTAAATCGGATCGATGGGTTTTTTTGCTATGTTCAGTTTATATACCTCCTTTTTAATGTACCGAAGTTTGGTTGCTCCAGATTATTCGGATTTTCACTAATAAAATATTAATTGGTAACGTGTCGTGTCAAAATTCGAAATGGTGGAAAGTGTAATTTTTCATCATTTCCAAAGTGCCTTTTTAATACAGTTTTTGGCGTAGATTCTCGTCAAGCGATCGGCTTCTTTTAACATTTCTTTCCGAGAAAAAAATGAAGCCTCCATTTTTGGACCTAGAAATCGATATTATTTATATTTTCTCTGAAAAGTCCATTTTTCCGATATTTTCGAAACAGAGAAGCATTTGGAGAGTTTTTCTTCCAGAAATTCCTTATTAGTTATTACCCTCTCGACTTTTTCGGCGCTAGAATGACCTAAATTAACCCATTTTTAAAAAATATACATGCCCAAAAATATTCATCGTTTTCCTTTCTCGCGAATTTCAATGGGATTTGGAAGACCGTTTCTTTCTTTCGCTTGGCTGAAGTCGAGTGTCACATATTTGAGCCTGATCACTCAGTCTTATTCGCTACCCAAGAAAAAGTATGTTGAATGCGCCTGAAGAAGTTTTCACTTCAATAATAGGAACAATATACATTTATTTTTTTTTGTATAGTTTATGGCTTTGCATCGAGTGCATTTAGCCACTACAATAACTTAAATATAAAACTCAAATGAAACATTTCATCACTCATACCAAAATAACACCAAAATAAAAATTGTGAAGAGACAAAATTAGAGGATAGAACAGGGACACACGCTTCACGCCATAGGGGTCCATCTAGGCGACTTTATAAATAACAAACAAAGAGAAGGACCAATCGGTAAAATGGGACAGGGAGCATAGGGTAAGACAAAAGGTACTCATTTCCCTAAGGCATTCGCTCTACCATTCTCACAAACCTAGCAAATAAGTTGTGAATTATTTTGTCTTGCTTAGACAAAGTCATCAGGTTGCATGCGTTGATGGGAAGCTTATTTAGTTCTGCTAGTTTTTCCAACAAAAAACAGGATGCACGCTGATTACATAGGCAACTAAAAAGCCAATGATTTAGATCAACTACACTTGAGTTGTCACAGGCGCACAAAGGACTGTCTGCCAGATTCATTTTGTTTAATAGATATCTAACATTGCCATGTCCGAAGATTAGTCTTATAAATGTAGTATAGTGACATCGATTTAAGTTGGTTTCTCGTAAACTGGGATTAGAAACGAGATGTCTATTGGTTCTGGTATAGAAGTTTCGATTATTGACAGCATACTCTGCATATTTAACTTTCCATTTATTCTTGGCTTCATTTTTCAACTGTGAAATAGCATCATAATATTGTAGACCAGATATTGTAATGTCTTTGCTAATGGCTTCCTTAACAAGGTTGTCCACTATATTGTTTCTCAGGATGCCGGTGTGCCCTTTGACCCAAAAGAAGGATACTTTAATGTTATAATGTGCCAGTAATACCAGTTTTTGAAAGATGTCAAAAATTAGAGGATTTTTATAAAGGTGTTTAGTTTTGTTATTTATTGCCTGAATACAAGACATGGAATCGGTGAATATCAGAAAGTGCGAAGAAGTTTTATTCAGAATTATGCAGTCAAGTGCCTGTATAATAGCATAAGCCTCCGCACTGAATATGGAGGAATTGGAATTTACTCTAAAGGATTCTCCATAATTATTGTCTTTAATATAAAATGCACACCCAACCCCTTCTGGTGTCTTTGATCCATCCGTGTATACAGAGATGGCGTCTTGTATCTTGTTTGTGATATTACTGATTATATTGTTATTCATTTAATGGCTTTCTGTATACTGAGGAAAGACCGTGTCTGTGTTAAACAAGATATTGTTAAATTTGCCAGTAAAAAAGGGGAGCTTGGGGTACTTAACAATTTCTTCTTGAAATTTAGTAGTCTCAATGAGAGCATCAGCTAGAGGTGGTGAGCTTTTATGCATCCAGTAGCTATTTGTTAGATTGTCTAGTGATACTTGGTAGATTTTGTTAATTAAAAAAATTGTTTTGTACAAAAATTGTTTTAACAATGAATGTCTCAGCAAGATGAAGTATTATCGAAGATAGAGGTAGTTCACATTTGCATTTGTTGGGGTAGAAGAAAGGGCCCCAGTAATAATTCGTAGAGCCTTAAAAACCTAGATTTAGTGGCTGATCCATAAAACATTGTTCCAAAGTCGATAAGGGCTCTAACATATGCTCTATAAAACATTAACCATGCCTTGGGGTCGGCTCCCCAATACCGTTTGGTGACGACCTTCAATAGGTTAAGACTTTTTCGACCTTGCCAATAATACTATCAATATGATCTTCCCATGTCAGTTTTTGATCCAGTACCACGCCCAAATACATAAAACTATTTTCCCAAGCGATTTCCACATTCCCTAATTGTATGGTTTCCCGATATGTGAGTCTGTGCCTAGTGAAGACTGTGACTGCAGATTTTGATGCGGACAGCTCTAAGCCAGAGTTTGTATACATTCTTCAAGTTTTTTTTTGTAGGGTACAGGTAAAAATCATCTGCGTATTGAAGGATACTAACTTCGGGAATCAATGTAAACAAATCGGCGGTATAAAGATTAAAGACAAATGGACTCAAAACAGAGCCCTGAGGGAGTCCCATGTTTGCAACTCTAGGTCCAATTAGTTTATTGTTGAGACGAATGTACCCCTTCTATTACTAACAGTTTTAAGAATATTAACGGCGAAAAATCTAGGAATATTAAGTGCTATCATTTTATTAATGAGAATAGAAGTATCAACGTTGTCATAACCACTGGAAATATCCAGAAACAGAGCAGACAAATATTTGTTATTCGCATAGCAATTTTGGATATCCAATGTAAGATGAGCAATGCAGTCAGTTACACCATTACCACTTCGAAAACCCAATTGAATTCTTGAGAGTACACCAGAATTTTCCGACCACCATTCAAGACGGGCTTGATAATTCTTTCAAATGTTTAGAAAATGCATGGTCTGAATTCCTTAAGTTTACCGTGTTTGTTAATAGGTATAACAATGACTTTTTTAAAAGCCGTACATTCGTGACCATTTCTGAGAATTTTGTTGAACGCCAAACAGATTTTTTTTTTGCGTTAACAGGTATGTTTTGTATCATAGCATAAGTTATACCATCGAGGCCTGGTGAGGTATCTTTACTTGATTTAATATTAATGTTAAATTCAGTGACTGATATGCTCTCGCTTAAAGGATGATTGTTTAGAATTTGATGTCCCTCAAAGTGATTGGGCACAGAATCTGGCGTTAATTTAAAAAAAAAATCAGCTCCTTCAGCAGTTAAATTATTGGTTAAGTTGATGGACAAACCTTTACTTATGGAATTTACTCTCTTCCATATTAATGAAGGATTGGTTTGGGACCTTAAACTTTGACAAAATGTTGACCAGCTATTTCTGGCTTTTTGTTTAAAAAGGCGTTTTGACTGTGCAGTGATATTTTTACACTTTAGAAAATTGTTTAAATTGATGTGTTTTCTATAGTTCTTAAAAGCTTTAGAACGTTGTGAAGCTATTTGTGAGCATTCAGCGTCCCACCATGGAGGAGAATGCCTCTTATTAGAGGAAATGTTAATTTTTTTTCAATTTTATATCAGCTGTCTCAGTAATTGCATCTATAACTTTTTCCAATAAAAAATATACATTTATGAAATGTGTTAAAGAATATGATATATTAGAGGCTATAGAAAATAAGCATCGTTTTTCACTCCTTGTGACGCCATGAATGATTAGATAGTTATCTGAAAATTTCAGACTTCGCACGTTATATTACGCTGTTAGCACAACAGACTATTAATCTGATTGATTAAAAACCTCATAAATCTACCACTCATTTGCTTAAAATTTGCATTGTAACGCTAACCGTAATCAAGCACTATTTGTTAGGCCCGAGCGAGGTGGACAAAGGCCCATCAATGGGTATGCCACACGTTCGGTGTCAGTGGTCTGTCAAATTACAAGACGGATACGTTTTAGATGGGCCGGTAGTAAATGAAACGCCATTCATCCCGCCCTTTTGGGTTAATAAACAGGGAAAACGAAAATGGCAAAAGTGACAATGACAGTGTTTAGGATATCCGGTGTTTGATGTATAAGGAATCGCCTAACGAGCCTTTCAATGAAATGCTAATGTTTGAATATTTTATCCGAAGTTTTAGACAAAAGTTGTGGGAAAACAACTCGTAATTTATAAAATCAATGTTTTTGAATATACAAGATGCGCAAGAAATATACTATAAACTAATGTTGTATTTTTTAAAATGGACCACTATGTATATTTTTACGTTTAAAAAATCTGCGTAATGTTGTCACGGCTCGCGACCATCTGTATGATTTTGGGCTACCCTCTACAACTGATTTGCCGCATCTACGTTATTTCCACATGAATCATGGCCTGCCGAAAACATTCCAGATAGTTCTTTTCCCGCGGTCAAGCCGAGAATAATGTAGAAGAGGCGCGGACGCTTCCGGAATAGTCCCGATATATATTCGAATAGGCGCAGAACGCGTGTTGCAGTTAGTTAACCATTGACAGTTGAATTGTAAAGATTTATTAGTTGTAAAGTTATAAGAGTAGTTTAGTGTTTTTAATTGTATACAGTGATAAAGAATAAAGAGAGTATTATTATAAAATAGTAAAACTTCTGGTTTTGTCTGAACCCACGGGAAAGTATTTTTTGACATCTAAACCTATTTGCTACTAAGAAAAATGTTTGTGATGTGAAACTTAATTTTTTATAAAATGTATTTAGAAAATACGATTTTGTAAATTTGAGTCAACAGAAATATTTAAAATAAATAAGAAGAAAATATTTTAAAATGGCCCAAATAAAAGCTATAATAATTCAAATAAAAACGTCTTATAAAGTTTTTTTATTCGGATCGCTCTTTTGTAATGTATGAGTAAATTCGTTCAAAAATATTTGAGATATCGAAATAATTTCATGAAAATTCAATTTGAAAAATCGGGCATTACGTAGAGTTAAAATAATAGCTAGATAGTGTTACTAAATCAATATTTCCTTTAATTTTGGAATATTGTTATCTTTTTCCGTAGGTTCTGACAAAATCATAATCTTTATTTTTTAACACTCTATATAATTAAACCTAGACTACCCTTATAACTTTACAACTATTAGATCTTTACAATTCAGAACTCAATGATTAACTAATAAAACACGCATTCTGCCCGCTATTTATCTCCAGTCTAAAATATATATCGAATACTCCGGACGAAGCGAGGGAAGACCAGGGCTGCACGCATCGGAAAAACACCACAGCTCCCGAATCTTCTCGGCCGGCGATGACTCATACGAAATAACGTAGACGCGACAAGGCTAGTTCTATAGGGTAGCAAAAAAGCTTTCGGATGGTCTTTAGCCGTAACAATATGTAGAGTGGTTAAACAAGTTTTTGCTTTGAAAAATAAGTGGATCATTTAGAAGCATTATTCAGAGCATCCTTGTGTGGTGGATTTCATCCACCGACTCACAGGTGGCAGCACCAACCAATAATCAGCCAACATCTCACCGCAGGCTCACGATGCCTTCTCGCTTCAAATAATTGTTCCTAATATGAACAAGCCATACCCCGGCGTATTAGGCAGGGTCTACCTAAAGTCCGTTCAAGTCTATTGCGCTGTTACGTCATATCATTCCATCTTGCTTTATGCAATAAACGTATGTACTAAATTGGTCCGTCAAATTGGAATCTTTGACATCGATTTGCGTCAATGTCAAAATATCATAACGAAAATATCAGATTTAATTCATTAATTGATGTATTGGTAGTTGGTTTGTGTTTTACGCTAATAATTGCTAATAAAAATCGTTTTGAGATGCCCCACCGGTTCAGTGAGAAAGAGCAAACTTTAATTTAAAAATTAGTGCATTATTTCACACGTGAAAAAGGTGCTGGTAGGCCACTTTTACCCTGGAAAGCTGTGCACAATGTAAGTAACTAAGTAATATTTTTTTTATTTATTTGATAATACTAAGAAATGATATCTCTAGAAAAAATGTATTTTTGATGTGTAAACATCTTACGCAGCGATATGAGGACCAATCTCGGCAAATGAGACGGAAATACGCAAACCAATTTTAGCCGCTAGGGCGGTATTATATACAATTTTGCCATTTAAAATCGTTTTAAATGGATTTTAGACGATAAAAAAGCATGTTTTAAATTAAACGAACCGTCAAAAGTATTATTTTTTAATTATTATATTCGCAGTATATTTGGATCCATAGCACAGCTTATTTTTAATGAACGGTTGAATTTAAAATGAATTTTCGCTTCAAAATCCACGACAAATTCGTCCGAAGCCATAGCTATCGGCCAAAAAAGTCCGAATTTTCGGATTTTTATACAATTTTGCCATTTAAAATCGTTTTTAAACGGATTTTAGACGATAAAAAGCATATTATTATTTTAAATTAAACGAACTGTCAAAAGTATTATTCAGATGCCCAGACGTTTAAAACAATATTAGGTTTGTTCTAGCAGCGATTTCAAACGGTTCCAAACCATCCGGAGTTTGCGCATAGCGATATAAGCGAGGCTTATATCGTTATGCGCACACTCCGGATGGTTTGAAACCGTTTGAAATCGCTGTATGAACAAACCTATTGTCATAAGTATGTAAAATTGATAAAAACGGAACGTGCTCCGGAATAGAAAACAGGTACAGAGACATCTTTTGGCTAGTGTAAAAAATAACGTACGAGTCTATCTAAGACATACGGATGTTTTCTTTTGACGTCAGAAATTCTGACGTAACAGCGCAATAGCCTTGAATGAACTTTACGCCTTACTGACGAATCCAATAGGTAGACCCGGGACGAAACGCAAAAATGGTGCAACATGGCGCCAAATTGGTGACCCCTAAGTGATATGAACACGCACGAGCACAAGGCCCCAACATGGATCACATTTCCCTTTCTGCCACGAGACTACCGACTCACTGGTATACTTCTCGGCAACATTTACACATTTCTCATTCTGCCACGAGACTACCGAATCACTGCCTTGCTCCGCCTTCAATCAATCAATTCGTCCCTCGTGTCCAGTCTACACCTATCTCTCTCTCATCATACAACCCGTTCGACGTTGTCACTGGGAGGGGAGTATTGTAGTGGATTTCATCCACCGACTCACAGGTGGCAGCACCAACCAATAATCAGCCAACATCTCACCGCAGACTCACGTTGCCTTCTCGCTTCAAATAATAGTTCCTAATATAAACAAGCCATACCCCGGCGTATAAGGCAGGGTCTACCTACGCCTTACTGACGAGTCCAATAGGTAGACACGGGACGAAAAGCAAAAATGGTGCAACACGGCGCCAAACTTGTGCTATTGATTACACATGTGAATAAATACCTATAGTTTAGGCTATATATCCGGGTTTGTAATTATTTGTACTCCTTATAAAATGGTCCATTACGCATTAGTGATTTAGTGTATTTATAGTTCCGTCCTGCTTGCGGTAACTTAGTTAAGTATACCAGAAAAATAATTGCGTGCTATTGATTTATTTTCTCGATAAATATGATTGGTATCCAAAAACATTAAACAATATTACAGAAGACTGTTAAGTAAATACTTACCACAATTAATTATCCACTCATTGCAAATTTACTCGTTTGTGAAAAAAAATCGAAATAACCGATTCTTACAATTTCATTTACTGACCCGTCAGTCACAGTACTGGCAGCATTACATGACATTTTATTAACAGTATATCCACAAGTTTACAGGGTATTCTAAATTCAATGAGCAATTCACTCAAACAACGGTTTTTTGATTATGAATACAAAGCCAGTGTTGAAAAACCATTTGAACATGTTTTCAAACCTACCTATACAATTCGTTTTATATTAATATTCCAGGCCACTGTGTATCGCATTCCAAGAATGCCCCTCAAAAACTCTCGGCGACATTCTTAGCGCCATCTCTTGTTCCAAAGCGTATAACTTCTCTTTATTTACAATATTTGCCCTCTACGGAAGGGGTATTTCAGGAGTAAGGATAAGTTCACGCGCCAATGGAGAAAGGACGCGTTCTCACCTTCTTGAAGAGACTTGTTCCCCGACTCTCTCCCAAGTAAGTCGCGATAGTCCACGCTCCCCTTGGCACTTGGCCATGGAAGACTTGTTCTCTGATTCTCTCACAAGTAAGTCGCTATAGCAAGCGTTTCCTGTGGCACTCGGCAATGTAAGTAAGTAAACTCACTTGTTCACAGTCACACTCTGTCTCAAAAGCCAAAAAGTAAACGGCGTGTTTAGCACTCGGCCAATATTCTCTCTGCCTTATTATAATATAAAGCTTCCCATAAGTGCAAATTCCATTTCTCGGAGTGTAGCCTATGCCTTTCCAGCATAGCGTCTTTTATAGTCTATTTTGTTGCGTGTATTAAAACCGCATTTCTGCAAAAGCATCCCTGTCATGCTCTCTTCTTAAATTGACGTTTTCTCATACACTTTCATACAGTCTGATGTTTTTCAGTGCAAATTACTCTGCAAGGTAAAATAAACCCTTTACGCCATTGCGCTACCAACAGAAGTTATTTATGCATATTACTGCATATTTTCAATTCACTCCAACTTGAGTCATTCTTATTTGCAAGAAGTTGAAGTAGATTGTATATAGAAGCTAAGGAGACACTTAGAAAGTGTTATTAAGTGACTTTTCCTGTATTTGAAGATAAACTGCTCAACGATTGAACGTTGCTTGTCAATTGGTGGATTTATTGTATATAGTAGCTTATTGTGTGTTGCTCAGCGTTCTTGATTTTCAAAAAATTGTAACACTATACTTTTCAACGTTGTAAATGTTACAAAATCCAGTAGTGCGATTTCTCCTTTTTACTGGTCGATTTGTGTTATCGATACTCTCGCTACCTTACTTCTGCTGTTCCGAGTCGCTCGAAAGATCCGTTTGGAGCGCCCTCTTGACAGATGTATACTATATATTCTTTTTTGAGGGAGTTGATGGGCTCTTTTCATCTGGACACTCAAGACGAGCAGACAGTTTGAGTATCTAAAATTATCGTTGTTATTTTCGAGCATCAAGTCTAAATACCGTCTGATTGTGTCGTTGATTTAATTGTCAAATGAGCTAGTATGTGTATTTTCTGCAATTATCGGTCAAATTGCCTAAAAACGATGTGTGACGAATAGTGTAGTTACCCTTCCTAAGGAAACAGATTTGTTACATTATTAAAACACTATTTATAATTTAACTACAGTCCTTCTATGGGACAGAATTTCTTCCCTTGGGGCTGAACGTCTGTCAGTGGCCTTTTCTATGCCGACCTAGAGAATTCCCAGATTCATTTCGCCGGATAGAAGTCTTTTGTCAAGATGATACGACCACAAGTTTGAAAAGTAGCTTCGCAGGAAACGCCGCCGGTGGATTCCACGTTTGCAGGATACAAGTAGACTAAAAACTTTTTATTTAAAAGTGATTTCACGCTTACCGTCAGGGACTTTAAGTCAATAATGACCACTTTATCGTCTCAATTATCATTTTTTTGTCGTAACTTGATTAATTGAAACTTATTTTCTTCCTTATTTTATCTGATATAGTTTCCTATATTGAATATCTAGCTAATCATGATCATGGGCCCGCGAAGTCTCGCCAGTGGGTTGTTGCGCCTACCTGAGAATTGCAGAGGAGGGGGAGTATAGATGGTGCTTGGACGACGATGAAACCCCTTTCCCTGCTACTTACAGAATGCCCCACCATCGCGTAGGCAAGACTCAGAATCTTTGGCGCGGCGCCGATCGAGCCAGATTCAGTGCGTCCTGTAATCTGAAAGAGATACGGGCTTTCTTAAGAAATACCGGCATCTTAGAGGTTCTCCAATGCGGGCTGGGGGCACCACGGGCTCAATTGGTGGCCTAAGTGCAAGACCCACTAGGAGCCACCACTTTTCTTACTGATACTGATACTGATACTGGTACCTAGCTAATGGGACTGTAATTAGTGACTTATTATTTTTGTTCTAAGTACATTTATCTTAACACGTTGACTGCCACGAGAAGCACGTGTGATTCACAGTCCTTTAAAATATACCCAGGCCATGTGAAGCATTGTTGCATTTCAGGTTATGATAAAATATCAGCGAGTATGGTACAACCGTGCTTCTCGATAGCGGTATAATCTTCTGAGGCATGTTTCTTGGTGGCTTGGGGAACTATTATGTGCATTTAGCCCATATTTTTTTAGACATTTCAAGTAAAACACTTAATTATCCCGTATGATATTTATTTAAAACAAAACCTAAAAAACGCTTCTAATTGTTTATTTTGATAAGTGCAAGTAAGTATAAGTAAAATACAAACAAAAACATTACTTCTAATAAAAAAAATTAATGCTCATATATTGCAGTTGTGCACATTACAAAAACACGCAATACAATAAAGTTTGTCACATTGAATGCAGCGGAAACGAGAAAAAGGCGTTTTGTTTTGCGCAAATTTTCTTCCATTCTCAGAAGATAATTTTGCGTAACATGTCGCACATCTTCTGCGGGCTGTATTTAGGCTGAACTTCTTCTAAATGATGACCTTCATGATTACCATCGCGAGCGTGTGAGCTAGGCGTATCAGTATTTTGCAGCTTAGGAAGGTCTAAGAAATTGCTGACTAGCTCCTCTTTGAAGGAAACGATAGACATTTTCTGGTTGGTGATTTTCTGATGCATTATGTATGCGTTTACTATTGCTGACCCCAAAAGAAGTTCAAATGCTATCTTGCGATACCATTTCAGGGACTTTCGTAATGCAGTTGCGTAGGACTTCAATTGATCCGAAATGTCTATGAAACCTTTGCTTTTATTATAGTCAACAATCGCAGATGGCTTTTGTATTACTCCACGTCGTTGACGAACGTCCACCATTTCAAGTGTGTGTTTGGTACTTAGCATCAACACATCCCTTTTGTCTTTCCATTTACTTACAATAACACCAGTGTTACTTTCCCTTCCAATTACTTCTCCTTTTTTTAGTTTTGCTTCTGTCACTTCTTTTGGATTATGCCTCCGGTCCTGCCTCAAAGTTCCCACGAAATGTGTATTTTTTTTAGTAGACTGTGCGCTAGTGTAACACTAGTGTTAAAGTTATCCGTGTATATTGTACGACCAGAATCTAATAAGTCATTGGATAAACGAAAAACAACACTGTCCGGAACCGATTGATTGTCAGTTTTGTCATTGCCACTATAAATTTGCAGGTCATACGTAAATCCACCATACAAGCAAAGTTTATACATTTTGACGTCAAACTTGTGTTGTGTAAACGGCAGAAGGGTCTCGTCGATGCACACACCATTACCTGGCACTATCACTTTTTTGAAGTTTGATATGAGTTTTTCCAAAAAGGGTGTCAGTTTATAGAGTCTCATTTTTTTGTCGCTGGTTTCGTTATCACTCAAGTGTAAGTTAGCCAGTAATAACTCAAATCTATTGCGCGACATAAGACTTGATATTTTACTTGCGTACAACGCACTTTTAGACCAATAAGCACTTAGCCTTGGTAAGTTCTTTAGTCCCATCCATATAAGTAAGGAAAAAAAGGTTTTTATTTCCTCTTTATTTGTATTGGTCCACTTATTTATCCTTGCTCTTGGGCGGTGATCACCTTTATTAATTTTTTGATGGGCGTATCTGTTGGTTTCTTCAACGATTAATTCCAAAATATCTTCGTCCAAAAAAAGTTGAAAAAAATCGTGAGGTTTCTTATCAAGCATATTAAAATACTCATTTTTTATACCCGAATCTTGAATATTACAGGGAATATCATGTAACTTCTGGTCAGTAACTTCTTTCCATGACTTGATATTGTGATATAACAGTTTCAATTATGTCATCTATTGTAGAACCCCTACCCGTATTTTTGACAATGAGGGCATATCTCTGTTCCTTGGTACTAATTTGGGTTTCTTTTTTTGTGGAACATCACTTGACGAATTACTGGAACTGTCATCCTCACTTGAGGCTGTATAGTTTTTATCACGAATACTGTCATCACTGTCTTCGTCCGATAAAAAAATCTTCCATCAAAAGTTCCAGACGCTCCCTTTCCCGCTCGTACGCCATTGCATATGCTACTATTTGGTGCGACAGTCGACTTACCAATAACCACATAGGCGTGCCTCCTCGCGTGAGTTACGAGTGACTCGTGCCGCCTTTGAGGAGCGAAAACAAACGAGTCGCAACACGTGAGAAGCAAGCGTGCACCACGCGGCCACGTAAAGTCTGTGTGATTCTTTGAGCCACGTGGTGCATCCGTGCTTCTCAAAAAAAAAAAAACAAAAGTAACGAAAAAAAAGCATACAATTAGTGTAAAATTGCAAAACATTCAATTTAAATGTTAAACTTTACATTTTTAACTAATTTAGTGGTCCGGCTCGGAGAACATTATTTTTTTATGTCATGGTGGCAGTCAACGTGTTAATGCTACACTCTTACAGTAAGTCACATTATTACTTATTTTTGTTGTTAGTTAAACTTATCACTGCCTGACTATAAGTCTATACAGGGTGTTTAAAAATTGAATGCTAATCTTTAAGGGTGATAATCTTTGAGTGATTTTAAGAAAAAACTATCATATAAACATAGGTCCGCAACCGCCTTATTTTTGAGGTACAGGGTGTTGAAATTTAAAAAAAAAATCAGTTTTATCCCAATATTTCTCAAACCGCTTTAGATATGTCTTTACATTTTGCTAGGTATTAAGTACGTATAAAAATACATTTTTTTAAGCAAAAGATTTTCCAAGGTTTTCCACCAAGTCCAATCAGTGAAATGCCTCTGCTTTTTTTCAAAATAAAATTAATTTTCGCAAGCTCTTATTATTTCTTAATAAGAATGTCCTCTTGACTTTTTTCTGTCCGTCGAACAGTTTTCGATTAAGAAAATAAAATGCATGAACGAAAAATAAAATTCAATTAAATTAACTGCTAAAAATATCCACCACCTCCAAATATATGCATGCTTCAGCCCTTCTCCTCATTGTCTCTCGTACTTTTCGAAAAATTTCGTCGTTGTTAGAATATTATTTTTCTTTGCTTATTACATTATTAAAACTTTAGGAATTAGGACCGTGCAGATAAATGCATTTTATTTTTTTAATCGAAAACTGTTCGACGGACAGAAAAGAGTCAAGAGGACATTCTTATTAAGAAATAATAAGAGCTTGCGAAATAAGTTTTATTTTGAAAAAAAGCAGTGGCGTTTCATTTTTTCGTTTAAAAATATAGGAGGGCATGTTAGAGGGGGCGCCACTGATTCGAGTTGAAAAAAATATTTTGCTTACAAAAAAACGGATTTTTATACGTACTTAATACCTATCAAAATATAAAGAAATGTGTACAGCGGTTCGAGAAATATTGGGATAAAACTGATTTTTTTTTTAATTTTCAAAACCCTGTATCTCAAAAATAAGGCGTTGCGGATCTATGTTCATATGATATTTTTTTCTTAAAATCACTCAAAGATTATCACCCTTAAGGATTAGCATTCAATTCTGAAACATCCTGTAGTATCTTATCTAGTATCGGATACTGTCTCTTCTCTAGTCTCTACCATAACTAAATTCATTGAATTTACCGTTACAAGGCTTTAAGTCATTTATTATCTTTGGTTGATTATCTAATATTAACTTTATTACCAGTATAGTATTACCTTAATTAGTAAATATTGTGAACTACTAAAATGCATAAACCTAACTAAGTAAATTTCACCCTGTCCTAGCTTTGAACTTGAACTTTAAAAATATTATATAAACATTCACAATTAATTATAAACAACTAGAGCGTTCGACGGGAGCGATGTTGCAGCCATCAGCATTTTGTAAAAATATAAATATGCAGGCAAACGCCAAATTCATCATATTGTCGGGTCTCTCTTAATTCCGCTCAATTAGTTGAGTACAAGCACACAGGTGCGTACTCTGCTAGTTGTTTTATCCCGCAACCTAAATACCTGAGAGAATCTGTACATAGGTAGAAAGTGATCAAGTCCTTACCCAACCTGGATGTACATGTACCTAAACGCACGGCACCCGGGGGATTTCTAAAAAGTAGTGAGTGTCGAATCTAAGTGTAAAGTATCAAAATTTACAATAAGGAGATTTTTAAAAGTAGTGCAAGTGCCTTAGTACTCTGTGTCAAACTTAAATTAAACTACTACTGCGTCATTGAGAGACGCTAAAAGACTTACCATATAAATATAAAAACAAGTACGTAAATAAAAGACAACCCAGCTCGCATAGAATTTATTAATAAAAACAGTGACCAAAGGCCCAGAAACACTTTAAACTAAGCCTCTCTCGTGAAGACATGCATTTAGTATTAATTGGGTATAATGTAAACTCATTTAATTCATCTGTAAACAAAACACGCATTTATTATTGCTCGCGTACAGTATAACCGTTGTTAAGTTTGTTTTTAAATAAACTTGTTATTGTTTTTTCAACGTGTCTCCTTTATCATCTCTTCTCACCTGACGTAGAGCGATTCCGAATCTGAGCTATTCTCCTGCACGCTAAGCAAGGCGTGGTGACATGGATAAAAAACCTATTCGTGATAATATCTCAATAATGCTATCGTGATTATTTGATTTACTTGTGTATTGCATTTACCTACTGAACAATACGTTTTGACTGTAATTGGCTGTAAGTCTCATAGCAGTGAACTGTTTTATTTAACTGCAAAGTGTATCTTTGACTTTTCGCCTAAAGGCAAGCCCGAAATGAGCTCAATTCGTATTCACCTGTGGAAGCCTACCGACTATATATAAATATAATTACATCATAGGGTAATTGATGAATTTAGTATTACTTTATTCACTTTTTATTGGTATAATCATATTGTCACTGTCATTGGATTAATTTAGATTATCTTTTGTTTAGTACTTAATTACTGTTCATTTTTGATATTTTGTAACTAGCTGCGTTTAGTGAGAACCTTAAGAACTTCAAGTCTAGTTAGTACTATTTCCAAATAGGAGTTAGGCAATATTAATATTATAAGACTTAGATTAAGACTTATTACTTTACTTTAATTTAATATGATTTAAATTAATAATCTGATATTTCAGATAACATAAACATTTTAAAATTTTATTACTTTGTGTGCAATACCATAACCCCATTTTAATTTGGAACCAGATTCTTTGTTTTAATGCGGTTATGTATGTGAAGGTTTTTACTATTTGAATAGTTTAATTAGGATCCAGGTGTTATTTTGGTAAGTTAAAGTGAAAGGTAAAATAATATTGAAATTGATTTTTACGTTCCAATACAATTTGCAGCAAATTGGATTTTGTTGGGTTTAGGGAACGACGAAATAAAAGTCTAGATTTTGTTAAAAAGCCGACGTTTCGCTAAATATATTAGTGATCGGGGAGGAATTGCTGCTTGGCTTCTTCCCCAAACACGAGGGT